>JAVQJD010004689.1:0-43366 GCA_036023655.1 Nannoperca australis
ATAAGCAGTAGTATAAACTAAACAAGTGTCATTATTAATGTTATTATGACTCATATTTGTAGTAGTCATAGTAGTAGTGGTTGTAGAACAAAGTAGACATTTTATACATTCAATTTCAATTCAGTTCAGTTTCATTTATATATATATATATATATATATATATATATAGTGCCATACCATAACAAAGTTATCTCAGGGCACTTTTTCATATAGATACATTATTAGTATGTGTAGTTTTATAGAAGTAGTAGCAGTAATACAAACTAAGTACACAGAGTACTATTATCATTAGCTTCAGACGTATTAGTATTACTGTAAATACAGTGTTACAGTTGTGGCAGTGGTAATAATAAACTGATGACTGTTGTATATTGTTGTTGAGCTTCAAAGTGCATTGTTGACCTTGGAAACAGCAGCTGACAAGTCTCACCTCAAGCTCCATTTAGTAGCTGTTGTGGAGCTTTCGATCGTATCACATGATTTTCATCGAGAGAGTAGAACCAGAACAGATGGAGCTCCAGGTGAGGCTGTTCAGTCAGCTGAACACAGGAGGATTAGTTTTACACCTGATTACGGTTAACATTGACTACAGATCTTTTCCTATCAGCTTTATGAACTAATGATTTCACTTCAGCATGGCTCAGGTCACTTTGTAGCAGTGTGCTGTATAATGTGTGTGTGTGTGTGTGTGTGTCTTTGTCTGTTTGTGTGTCTTGTTTTTATCATGACCAGAGCAAAAATTTTATCACGACAGGTGCTGTGATCTGGCACATTTGCAGAGTCTCCCATCATTACATGAATCAATGCATGATCATAGTCCTTGAATAACACACACACACACACACACACACACACACACACACACACACACACACACACACACACACACACACACAGACACACACACACACACACCATGTGAGGACACATGGCTGCACCTGGACATAGTGTAAATAATAGCTTTATGAATACAACACAGGAGATCGATAGCCGATCATTGTCCTTGAGCCCCGCAGACATACTGCTGTTCTCAGTTCATCCCATCAGATCCCGTCAGATATTTGCCACTGGGTAGGTGAGAGTGTGTGTGGGAGAAGTGAGCCAATGACAAATGAGGGTAAATAGCAGAAGAGGGGGGGGTTATAGTGTGCCAGCTCATGACCCACAGAGATAAACAGAAAGTAAGAGTTGGCCAGGCAGGTAGGACGGGAGGGCGTGGCAACGGAGAAAGCATTTAGTGTGCAACGCCGGCCAATACTGCGCTCTAATTGGCTGGTGAGATTTTGACAGACGTGCTCGTCCCTCCCCCCCTCCGGCTGCCTACTGAAAGTGTATGTATGTATGTGTGTGTGTGAGGGAGCTGGCAGACTGAAGCGAGCCACAGAGGCAGGCTCTAACTCCAACCCAATGAGCTCGCAGCCCTCACACTTACACACACTCCTCACACACACACTCACACTCTCCTCAGAGCCGGCTCTCGCTCTTGCTTCAACCCTGGGACACAGAAGAAGAAGAAGGAGAGGAGAGCGAGGCAGTGAGTGGCAGAGAGGGAGAGTGAGAGAGTAAGAGAGGAGAGAGGAGAGAGGAGAGAGGGAGAGAGAGGCAGAGGGAGACTGGCGGGGTGTGAGGGAGAGCACCATGGCTTCAGATCCGGGGCTGGCTGCGATGCTGCTATGGACTATATCACTACAGGCTCTGGGTACCGCAGGAACTAACAGTAACGAAGGTAAGTGTGTGTGTGGTTGTGATCATTTGAATAGTCAGAGTTAAACAGCATATTCTCTGACAGCGGAGATTAACTTCATACATGTGGAGCTCCACACCAGCCAATTTGACGCACACACAATATATATATATATATATACACACACACACACACACACACACACACACACACACACACACACACACACACACACACACACACACACTGGTGTGTTTTTGTGTCATAACCCAGGGCATGGCATCAAAGTTTGCTCTTCACTGCAACTCAAGGAAATCTGGGTGATGTCTGTGTGCCCGGGTTGTGTGTCAGATGCAGTAACAGCGCATGTGTCTACTGTGGGGTTAGGCAGTGACGTGAAAGTGTGTGTGTGTGTCCACGCTGTTTATGTGATGTGAGGACACACTGTGTATTTCCTTTTGAGCTTGAATGATGTGTGTGTATGTTCTTGTCAAACACACACACACTTTGCTCCCTAAGCCCAGCCTGGGTATGTTTACATCCTCCTGTCCTTCATCTTTCCACCACGAGACGGAAAACTGTTGTTGTCACTTGTTCAACTAATGCCACGCACACACACACACACACACACACACCACAAAGTCCCCCGGGTCCCTTCCTATATGTGTGTGTGTGTGTGTGTGTGTGTGACAGGGTCCTTGACATAGGTCTGGTCTCAGGAGGCTGAGTGACAGCAGTGTTTCGACTGTTAGGGCCTCCTTCATTCTGACGGCAACGTCAGATTTGCACTGCAGAGGGAAAAGCAGCAGCAGAAGAAGAGGAAGAGATAGTGGGGGGGATCAGAGCTTTGGTTCAGGTGGGATCTCCTCAGCAGTGGAGAGGTCAGGGGCAGCCACTTATCCTGTACTAAGCTTTGTAAAGTCGGGCTGCCTCAGGTCAGACAAAGCAGGAAACGAGGACCGCCACACAGACAGTCAAGAAGTCCTCATGTTATTATCATGTCAGATTTTATTTCCTCCCCATAACCCAGGAGCTCTAAAACCTAAATCACTGGAACTAAATATTGTCTCCTATGTTAAATCTTTTATTTTGTATTTCTTATAATTAATGTTGATTTAATCCATAGAATATCTTTTTATCTCTATATATCTAAAGAAATCTGTATCAAATGCACATATAAATTAGATATCAAAGTGTTGGAGAGTTGTAAGCAAAGATTCTGGGCCTCCCCAAAACTCTTTTATTTCTTCTGTCAGGAGATGGAAACTGTTCAGCTTGAAAAACATAGTTCTGTTTAGGTATTTAAAATTTTTATCAATGTGAATGAATCAATTGTTTTCTATTCACAACGATTCATCCTAAAAAGATGTTCTCACTCCATGAAAAAAGTCACGGGAGAATTGTGAATATAACGTTCCAAATAAGATTTTGCTCTGATCCCGCACACTAATTAATCTAAATAAACAGGAAAAACAAATCAATTTTTCAACATTCTGCAAAAGAGTAATCGCTGCTTTTTTTATATTTTGGAAGTAATAAAAGAAAAGCCCATGCAAATAGCTGTTGTCTAAATTAAAGGGGTTGCGTTTAAAATATGTTATTTCTCTTCTTTGCTTTAGTTTGGTTGCGGTCTGACTTGAGACCAGTTACAAATACTACATGTACACAAAGAGATAACCTTTGGAATGAATGAAGAATGAATTTGGTGGAAGAATAGATAATTGCTCACACAACCATGCAGGGTTCCACTAGACAACACACACACACACACACACACACACACACTCAAGAGCACTCACAAAAGACAGATGCGATGTATATCTGATATACGAGCACTAGCCATGGTCAGCCATTTTGTTTTTGTTCATTGTTCAGTTACATTGGTCTTCTGCACAACTGACTCCACTAACACGACTCACCGTCACAGTGAGGTTTGAACATATGTACGTATTCCATCCTGTCCACGTCAGAACTTTCACTGTGTGTGTGTGTGTGAGAGAGAGAGGAATGAGACAAAGGGCTAGTCTTAATATTTTGAAATTTCATGACCTGTATTTCTTCAATAACACGTGAAATCTCGACAGACAGACACAGTAATTATTCTACAATCAGTCTGCTACTTCTTTCTATCAAGAAACAGATAAAAGAGTAAGGGGTGCGATCCGTAAGAGGCCAGCAGGGAAGTAGTGGAGGACGGGAAAGCCTCCTCAGCTCAGCTTACCCACCCGCTTCATTCACAGGGAGCGAGTTTAGCGCCTTACAAGCTGTAAGCCCCTTCTTTTAGTTGGTCATGTTGGTCAGTGTTGTAGTACCAGAGGTAAATAGTAAATACTATTTGATTACAAAAAATTTTTTTTCCTACACAATAAAAAGAAAAAATGGATAAAGCACATTTTAAGATGCAAACCGTCACTGTTCTGCGAACATGTATCTCCGAAACTTTTTTTCGACTGTTTTCACCATTGTAACACTATATTTTATCAATCAATCAAACAGCTTTTAGAATTTATCATTCAGTACAAATGCGAATTTTCTCGATCCATAAAGGAATACTTAAAAAAAATGTAATCACCACATTTTGAGATACGCTAAAAATATAATGTTGATAAAACTGCAATCTTTTTACACACATCGACCGTCTATCCCTTTTCCTATGCTGTTACTATCTGCTATAAAATACTGAAAAATAATCATTTCAAAATTAAGATTTGTTTTAGGTTCCTGTGAGACTGCGTATGAACATCACCAAGATATTTTTTTATTTTTGTAAATATGTGGGAATTATGGAGTCAGTTACATGTAAATCCATTTTTATTATCATTATCATTGGTAGTATGGAGTATAAATAATTTATCAAATGAATAAATACAGAGAACAGAAAAGCGTGACATTTTGAAACAATCCAATGGATTTTTAAAACTCATGAAATGTTATTGCAGGCCATTTTTATTTAATTCCAGCAGGTGAGCCACGTCTCTTTATTTCCCAACAGCATTTTTCTGAATGGACATTTCATTTCCTAGTGCTACACACATCGCTTTGCTAATTCAGACCAAAGCAACAGTCACTCAGATAAGTGGTGGGATGTGATATGTAATGAGTAGTGAGCTGAGTTGTGAACATTTCAGGGTTATATACTGTGTATATAAAGTGTATGTATTTAGCAAATTTCATTGTGTCTGTGAATTATTTATTTCATTTTCAGTTAATTACAATCCATTCACATATATCAGTATATTGTTAGTATTTATTCACATGTGTATTTCATAATGTGTTATAATATTTACTTATTTATACACGTTTGGTCCCCATAGATAGTTCAGTGAAAACTGAACAGTGATGCACTGATCAACCTCTCGTACAGAATCATTCCTACACAAACGTTGTTTAAAGAATTTATTTACAGCGTTCACTTTTGGTCTTTCCGTACACAATATATGGAAAAGACTCATTCTAATCTTTTTTTCTTTACTCCTATAATGCTTTGCTTGGCGGTAACCCGTCTGCTTCTTGCTGGCTACCTGAGGCTGCTGCTGCGTGCACACTGAAATCATAACGGGAAAAAGAAAGTCATTTCTGCCCAATGAAAAATGTTGTCGTTTAAAAAGTGTTTTCAAACAGTCCATAAAGATTAGTTAATAGTGGAGCTGTCGGTTTCATTACTTTATATAATAAATATAACATAACATGCATTAGAAATAAAGAAAAAGAAGAAAACATAATTATAATAATCATCCACTAACAGGAAGTTTTTCCGGCGATGCAATGGCAAAACTGAGAATCAGATGCTCTAAATTTTGTTTCAGACAATTTTTACTTGTTTTCAACACACATGCCACATACATTTCCTAGAAACAAAACTTTTTTCCTGTGAAGTTTGAGGAGGCTGTGAACTGTAAACATCAGCACAGAAGCAAACAGGAGCTATCTGGTACAGCAACACAGAATCTGTGGTATTCTGAGGGATGAAAATGGCCATGTTAAAGTTATCAGTATTTGAACAAGCCTTCAGAAAAATCAGTGTAGGTCAAACACACAGAGCAAGAGATGAAGCCCAACCTTGCAGCATCCAGTAGCTCCTTCATTTGCTGTGAGTGTGTATGGACTCACTTGCCTGTGTGGAGGTGTTGGTTTCCACGAGCAGCCCCTCCTGTCTGTTGGCCCTGTCCCTGATTCAACTCCAGCACACAGATTCTTACTGCCGCATTCCCAGCGAGGATAGAGAGCGTTCCTTGAGGTTGTTGTTAGTACTGAGGAACATGAAAAGACCCATGCAGAGAGCAGGGCTCGCTGCTAATGAGCAAACTGTAGGTGGATGATTATTACCACATACCTCTGCTGCAGCAGGACCATCGGGGAAAGAGACACAGAGGCAATAAAGAGTTTTCTTTTTTTTCTCTTCTATTTTTCATTATTTTAACATTTGAACATGTAATTTAGAAGCAACAAAATTGCGGGGATAACAGGAAATGAAGAGGAATCAGTTGAAAGGAGCCAGACTGCTGGGAGCTGCAGTCTTTCTCTTTGTGCAATAAAAGGCAAAAAAAAATTATTCTGTGAAAAAAAAGACAGCAAGACTTTTGATTTTGATCAGTGCTACAGGCGGCTCACACTCTGCTGTTTGTATTGATCTCTCCTCAGTCAATGGAGTACCTGCTGCATGTTTAGTAACATCACATGAAAGACAAATGTGTAAGAAACTGTAGTAATTAATAGCTTGCAGGTGAGAGCTTTCTGCAACAGATTACACATTTCTTTAGTTATTGTGATAAGCGTTGCATTTTCTACAGTGTGTAGTCCTTAATGTCCTGCTCAAAGACATTCCAGCAGGCTTCCATCTCTTATTTCTCATATTTCAGCTTTTATGACACATTGTATTGACTTGAGAGCGTCCAAACTATATCCTCAAGTCTCACGCATCAAAAATAGATCACCAGCCTCATCGTCAGACACACACTCGCTTCTTTTGTTTGTTTTGTTCAATCACTTAGAGCTGTCAGTTCCCGATCAATAATAGATAGAAGAGCATTAGGAGCTGCGGTAGGCTCAGTAAGGGGTTGTGTTCCGTGCTAACAGAGCTCTGTATTAATCACTCATCATTTCACCTTGAAACTGTGAAATATTAGTTAAAATGTGAGGTTTATTAGTTGCACTTTTCTAGCAAATGACTGCAATTTACTTCTTTGTATCACTTCAAAAGCAATAAAAGCTAATTCACTCCTTACGAGTCATGTCAGTCATTTGTGAAATTGGATTGTATCTTGGCTCTCAGCATTAGCTCAGTAGTAACACTTTCCCGTGTTGTCCTCAGAGCCTGAATGCGCTGTGCCGTGGGAGCACATTACAGACCCAGAGAGGGCGTGAACCTGCCCCTCCCTCTGTCGGCTGGTTTGTCTTATCACAGGTTGCTGTCGGCCGGCCGGCTGCTCCTCCTTTTCTCCCCAAGGCACTAGTCTTTATTGAGACATCAACCTTGTTAGCCAGCTGTCGACAGGAATATAGGAGCTACCAGATCAATACAGCGGGGTCTGCCAGTCCTCCAGAGCTGTGACCAGAAGCAGGCGAGGCCTCAGAAAGCAGGGGCCTCTCTTGAGCCCTTTCCACCCATTAGCAGGACCTGATGCTGGGCTGGCCGGGGTTCAGCAGTCCTTGGCAGGCTCTGCTATGCTCTGTGATTGCAGCTGTATCGTTGGGTAATTTATGTTTCTCCGCCCTGATAGCATGTGGGGTAGAAGATCCCTCATTGGGATGGCTTTGGATAAAGCAAAAGCGTGAGGGACAGGGAGAGAAGGTTGTAGGCAATGCTTGATAGCTCTGTAATGGGCTGGTGTTGTGGTTGTGTTAGCACATCCCTCCTGGAGAGAGATCTCTATGATGTTCCCTTCATGGGGACTGATGAATGACAGATCTGGCTCTGCAGCTACAGCCTTCTCTCCTCTGTTACAGACAGACAGAGGAACGCAGCGTGTGTGAGAAACAAAAGAGAGGCTGTATGATCGAGGGATACACAGGAGAAGAGAGAGACAGAAGAAGTGAAGGAGAGAAAGAAGGAGAGTGGGAGGCGGTCACGAGGAGAGAACAAAGTGAGATGAAGAGGGGGAGGCGGCTGTCTAAAATGTGTCTCTTTAAGTTCCATCGGCGGGTGTCTTTATCAACACCAGTGGAGAGCGTCTAGCTGATAATTTGCTGCTCTCAATTCCCTTCAATCCATTAAAGGATTTAAATGTTCATTAAGTTTAATAGAAGCCCAGCAAAGGCCTAATATGCTCTGATAAACTCTGGCAAACCTGCCAACCTGTTCCAATCGCTGCGGCAACAAAGAAGCATCCAACTAATAAGGTCAAACTCAGAGTTTGTGCTCAGCTCACTTTGTGAAGAGTGTTTTTTCACAGCGAGCACAGTTTGTGATTTCAACAACAAGTCCTCTAAACTAAAAGGCAGCTTGTTTGTCATTACTTTCCAGAACTTCCCATATAAACATTGTCAGTGCCGTCGTACATGCACAGAAATGATTCATACGGTCGATTTCTGATGTGCCACCTCTGTCGTTGAGCTTTTAGGTTTAGTCCACTCCCTCTCAGCCAGGTCACTTTTCCATGAAGTCTTTAAAACTTCTGACTCAAGAGAATTTTGATAAATGAATGGATAACAGTGTACTAATAATCTTTATTTAAAGAACACTTTTCAAATGCACAATACAAAGTGCTTCACAAAGGCAGCACAATGAAGACAAGTCATAAAATGATTAGGTTTTAAAAGACAGCAGACACCAGTACAGTGAAGAAAAAGGCAAGACAAGGAAATGAAAAACATGTTTAAAGGAAAGAAATTCAAATAAATTCCAACTCAAGTGAAATCAGGAAAGGCTCTCCAATAAAAGTCTTAAGAAGACACTAGAAAGAGATCTCTGACTCAGCCGACCTGATTTCCTCAGGCAGATCGTTCCAGAGCCTCGGGGCCCCGACTGTAAACGCTATGTCCCCTTAAGTTATTAGCCGGGCCTCTGGAACGGACCAAAGTACATACCGGCGTGCACAGTACTAAGAGGTCAGATATATAGCAGGGAGAGAGGCCTTGACGAGTCTTAAAAGTGATTAGTAAAATCTAGAAATCCATTCTTAAACATTCTGGGAGCCCGTGGAAAGAGGTTCAAGAACCCAACCTTCAGCCCACCCCTTTGATAGCATAGTTGGTAAATTAATCTGACAATATTTATAAGATGTGTAATCTTATGTGTTTTTCTCCTCAACACAAATCTGTGGATGTGTATTATCAAATCATCATTTCTGATTCTCCAAATCAGCTGAGCTTCACAGTTCTCCCTGGTGACTGCAAAAGTACCACTTAGTGTACAAGCACTGGAATCACTGGGGTAGTATCACAAGTTTAATCTGTTGAAGGTTGTATAAAAGAAAAGCCCAGTATATATTGTAATAGCTGTGAGCTCGGATGCTGTTGCCTGAGTGAGTAAATGAAAAGAGAGACCAAAGTAAATGCTGGTCTCAGCTGGGCTACCTGTGTGAAAAAAAGTCAAGTGGGTCCAACAAAGTCCTTACTAAGAGGTCCGGAGGTTCTGTAAAGAGGGTCTGGTGCTGGAGAGCACAGTCTTGAATTGATACAGTGCAGGAGGATGGACTCCCCCTCTGACTGGCAGGTAACACTCACATATGATGTAGTGATCCCCAAACTGAGCATGATGCGGGCTGATGGATCTCTACTGGGGCCTGTTTCCATAAGGAAATAATGCGTTTTACACCCAGTAATCGGTCCATATATCACAGGCCTGATGTAATTAATGTGTGGCGAGGGAGTGGGGGGGCAGAAAACTCATTTCTCATCTGAGGAAAATCCAAACACGCAATTTACACACAAATATAGTATGTATTCATGTGCTTGCTCACACACACACACACACACACACTGCATATAACCAAGTTATCTCTGTAGGGATGATATTAATGCCTGCTATATGTGAAGCATTAGTCTAAAGGGAAAAGAAGCGTTCATAATGTTAAGTTGTACCCACAGATAGTGGAGACAGAGAAAGGGAAGTGGAGAAAGTGAATAAATCAAATGAAGGGTATTTTGGCAAAAGGTTTGTAAAAGTCTATTTCAATGTCTTGCATCAGCGCGTAGCCTGTGCGTTACCTCCTGCTGAAGTAACCGCAGCATTTAGTGTGAGAAAAAAGGTAGTTGTTTGGAGGACAGGACTGTTGGTGTGGTATATGAAGCCTAAAAAGAACCTTTGCCTATCCTAACCTCCTGACTTTTACAGTATACTATCACTACTTTACAGCAAATTCATCATCACGCTCAGACACATCCAGAGCACAGGGCGAGGCATGAAGAGTACTTCTAAATCCTTTAGTGATTTAATGTCTTACAGTCAAAATAACTCACAAAGGTTAGAACAAGTTGGCTGTTGAAGAGGAAGAATCTGTAAATTTGCATTTACAGAACAATCTCTTAGACTGCCAAGCCATTGTGCCACCTCATTTATTTTATCTATTGCCACGTGTAAAAATACGCTTTATGTCTCCCCTTTATCTGTTCTCTTTTAGCACCACCATCTCTGTGTTATCGCTGTGTGAACGGCTAACACGACTAATCAGGGCACTGTGCATACGTGGGGTCCCATAAAAATACACACTTGAAGATAAACGATATCAAGGTTGAATCTGGAACGTTGCCAGAAATTACTTAAAAAAAGCCGCTAATATGGAATAAATAATTATCATCCAAACTGCAATAGTCAGAGGAAGAACACTAACAGACTCTTTCACAGACAAGATGGAGATCTTGCAGACGGCCCCTCCAGTGATGTTTAAAGGAACAATTTAGTAGAAAGGGGTCCAAACTGTCCTTTCTACTCCTCTCTGTTCTGTTCTCTGCCGTCTGGTTCTTCTGTTCGTACCCGGCCCTTTTAAATGCATGAAGCTAAATGCATTCATCTACTCAAACTCACACTAGATTAACAACAAAGCTTGTGTATCCCTGCGAGGCTGTGATGACAGAGGAGGGAAAGCTTGAGTTAGCTCTGCACTGCAACTTTCCACTCTCTGACACGTCTTTCTGTGGGGAAAACAAACACATGTCAGCACAGGGAGTGTTAGAATTGGCGCTTTGATACTGAGTCATGCACCTCACTTTATGTTGCTGATGTTTCTATCCTCAGAATGCTTTATTTTAGTCATTGCTGATAATGCTGCAAGTCACTGCGTCGTGTTGCGGTCTCACTGCATGGACAGCTGGTGGCTGCGTGACGGCGCTCATTCAGGCGGACAGCACCAGGACTTCACCCTGACCTCACACACACACACACACACACACACACACACACACAGACAGGAGTACATTGAGACTTTTGAAGATGAGAGAACGCTCATTAATCACAATCATCATCTATGACCCCCAGGGGATTACTGGCTTAGTGCTACATGCTAACGTTTTGTTTTAGTGTATGGAAAATCAGCTGACACACAAGTAATCAAAATATGAAATAGAACACATAAAAGATAAGTTGATGGTAGGCTGGGCACGGCTAGAAACTGAGACACACACCAATTTCTCCATTTATTCAATGTGTTTTTTTATTAACAGAAGTATCTGCAGTCACAAGTTTTAATCAAGTAATAGTAATGAGAGTAGTTTCTAAGAAAATAGATAAAACAATACATATAAAAATTACTATATCTTCTAACAAACTTTTATTGTGCGTTCTCTCAATACATCTTGACCCGCTACCCTGCACTAAACAACAGGCCCATTCATTCCTTCTGAAATACAGTTTCCTATTTATTAGCTGGTTTAGTTTTTAACAGACACTTCTTAAACAGGAGGAAATATAATTTAAGATAATAAAGAAATAATATTTTCTGCCAGGGACTGATACACTTTTGGTTCTGCAGTATTCAGCAGCAGGATTAACTCAGCAACTCTAATAAAATCAAACTCTTGATGTTGTTCCTCATGTTAGCCAGCTAGCTGCAGCCGCAGTATTACGACCCGGCCACACCACCGACCTGAGCGGTGTGTGACGGCTACCTCGCTGAAGGGCTGCATCTGGCAGACGTGTGGTGTTCCTGCATTGCTGCTGCTGTCAGCCTTATCTTTCTACACTGAGTTTGACTTTGATAACTTTTTTGACTTTCATTTCATTTCATGATACATTTCATTTATATTTATTTTATCATGACTATACACCTGCCTACCACATTATTATAATTCATTATAGTATATTGTATGTTATATATATTATATTGTATTCCTATGTTTTAATCTCTGCACTATTTTATGTTAAAGATTCTCATTTTTACTTATGTGATTTTCTTTTCATACATATTTGCATGAACATTGTTGGGACAGAAAAGACAATTCAAAGTACTTACTGCACAAACAGTGAATCATTGAATTTAGTTTTTTTTTCTTGCTTCTTGGCCAGGCATTGGTCCACATCCCGACGGCTGGGAACCATTGCTTTCATTGACATAACTTGTGTAGCACTTTTAATCTATGTGTGACCTGAGGTTTATAATGACCATGTGTGGTGATGTGTATGTGGCCTACTTTATTATGTTATCTCGCTATGGATACTGCAGTCTCTCTTTAAGCAGGCACACTTCAGAGCAGAAATACTGATGTGACCATGGCACGCTAGACGCACTGACTGACAGTAATTATCACCTTTCATCACTGAGTGTAAGCCAGGGATGATAAGAGCTCTTTATGTAAAATGTCAGCTCACTGAAAATGATTAAAGGACATCAATGTGAAATAGAGACATACATGCTGCAGTAGGGCTGAAATGGGCTGACAGCGTGGAGGCCTGCGGGAGGAGCAGCCAGAGAGTGGGGAAATAAATAAAGAATAAAAGTAATTTTATTTATTAAAGAGGAAGGCAGAGCCTTGTGTGTGCTTGTATAGAAATATCACAAAGATCTCTGGGTTGCCAGTCGACTCTGTATTGATAAAATATCACTGTCGTCTTGACTCTACTATTCTCTCAGTTCAGCGCAGCTAACCTCTGCATGAACTCTCTCTGCTATAAATCAAGAAGTTGAGGCGTATGTTGGCCACACTAAAAGTTCGGGCTGTGTTGTGTTCAGCAGGTGTTGCAGACAGCGTCAGCCCAGATCTCACACTCTGTCATCAGAAACTCTGTTTCTCCTCTTCTTGTTTTCAGCTCCTATCTTCTTTCTCACTCCCCCCTCTCATTCTTTCCCCACCTCTCCTCTTTACCCGCTCTATAAATAGCTCTGCTTGTATCTCCTTCTCTACGTCTATACCTCTCTGGATTGGTTTTCCCTGGGGAAGCCAGGCAGGCCTGGGCCGCAGTATAGCCTGCTATTCACTCCACTCCCTTGGGAAAGGATAAGCCTCGCCGGCCCTGAGCATCCTCCACCCTCCATCATGCAGCAAACACGATGCCTTGAAGGGAAATACAAAGCAGGGTCCCATGCTCCAACCTGGGAGCACCTGCTAAAAAAAGATATGGGGATTTTGCCAGGGTGTGCTGGCCAGTGTAAACCCAATCATTTTCAACACCACTCCACAGAGGAGCAGACGCTTCACTGCCCACTCCTTCTGACCTAACCATGTGATTTTGGAAAGGGTTAAACTGGGGCATGTTTACAGAATATTCTGCCTGTTTTTTTTATTTATTTATTTTATTTTGAAAAGGCGCTGTCTCTAGTGCATTTTGTGCTGATAATATGGAAAAAGTTGCGCGGCGCACACTGCCAAGCAAAATTTCCATAACAATGCTGGATGCTCTGGTAGAGATGATGATGTGTGCCGTTGTGTCTCCAGTGTAAAAAGGCTTATAGGCTGCAGAAAAAGCAGATCCCTGTATGCATGTTGCCGTGTTGGATTTCTGTGTGTTTTGTTTTGTGAGGCCTTGTCTTGTTGCTGATGAAAAACAATTTCACGTCATGACTGCTGATCAGACGATAAGAGGCTTGTGCACATCCACAACTATTTTACAACAAAAAATCTGAAATCAATCTGAAATAAATATCTGTAGATCATCAGCTAATTATATACAAGGACTATGTGATTGTAAAAGGATTCCCAAGTTAGTTATATATATTGGTATTGATTCCTCAGTAAACTCAAACATAGTAGAATTCTGTGCTGTGCTTGTTGTCTCCTAAAGCATTATCCTGCAAAAATCAACAAATCAAAATTGCATGATCCAGGTAACGATTTCATCATAAAAGTATCAGGCATGTGACAGTCCTATTTCTGGGATAATGCTACAGACACCTAACATATCAAGTCTTCGATCCCCGCTCCCTGTCTGCTGGATGCACATTGCCCATCTGCGGCCTTGAGGGTCTGTTTACTTAGATTTCCACAGTTATTAAAGAATTTATTGTTTGAGGTTTCAATCATCTTTTCTAGAATTATCCTAAAGCAACTCAACACCGTAGTGTGCATCACTTTTTTACAAAATAGTGCCTTGTGCCTCGTGTTTCCCCTCCATTGTAAGTTATTGGACCATTTGATTGACTGAATAGAATGTCAGTGGGTTTGTTCTGCTCTCATTTTTATTTCCTGCACATTTTCCTATCAACTATAAGACACACACTGCTGTTACCATTCGATTCTATATATCACATCATCACTGTGTGTGTGTGTGTGTGTGTGTGCTTCTGGCTGGTTACTGTTGTTTGCAGCTGTTGGCTCTGTTTACCACTTTAAACCTCTAAAATCTCAGCCCCTGCACCTGCCATACAAACAGAGGAGAGCTCAGAAGGAGAAGATGAAAGTTGAAAAGAAAGTGTTTTTTAGGGGGAGGTCTGCAACAGAGTGTCATAATAAGTCTCTCAGCAGTCTTCTCCCTCCATCCGTCTGTTCTGCTTTCTCTGCACCAAGGACAAAATGCTTACACCACAATGGAGACGCTGGGAGAAAAGAAGGGCCTCTGGGGAGAAAAACTTCAGGGAGAGTTTGGAGAAAGATGAGACGAGCAGGAGGAGGAGGAGGGAAGAAGGTTAGTGTAGGTGTAGAGGTAACGAGATGAAGTTTTAATGATCCCTGTGGGGAAAATAGGCCACTGCTGTAACAAATACTAAGAGAAAGAATGAAAGAGTGTCAAGAGTAATGGCAAAGATGAAAAGACGTTACCAGAGAAAGTGTAGTAGAATGCATGGAGATTTATGGACTGCATAAAAGGTAATTGAGGCAAATAAAAAGAGTATACATTCAGCCTATGTTGTATGTTAGAATAAAACGAAAACATGGAAATGTGAGTTGTACTGTTGAGTAATACATGTCAAATTAGAATATAAAAATAAATAAATAACGGAGATCAAAGTAAGCAAACATGCACAAAGACAGAGGAAAAGGAATTTTTTTCTTTTTTCATTTCCACCTGTTTGCTCCATGGCTTCAGTGTTCCATGCTAATTCTCCATAGCATACATTTCATGTAATCTTAACTTGAAATGATGAGTGTAAATGGCACCTTAATTGTCTGTTGGAGTGAATGTGACCGTGAATGTGGGTGAATGTTTATGTGTCTATGATACACTGGTGACATGTCCAAGGTACCGTGATCTTTGCCACAGTGCATGCTGGGAAAGTCCCTAGCCCCTCACAGTTGTGAGTCATTTTGAAACAGTTGCTGATTTATTATCTACATCTACTGTATTTAGATTGATTTGGAACAAATGCAGGTGCTGGTTACAGAATTTAGAGTTGATATTTATTATCAATCTGACCGTTGGCCTGTAGATAGCAGCAAAGTGAAGTGATAGTCTCTCCTTTCTCAATTATGGGATACAGCCAGTGTCTCTGTCACTTAGTACATGGCGTATGAAATGATTATGACATTGATGAAAATTGGAATGACATCTGGCCTATGCCCCATGTGCTAATAAGGTTAGAGGGATTGGTGTTGAGCTACTAACAAATATTGTCTGTTTATCATAAGCCAGATGTATTTTAGTCCTCTTTCATAGAGAAGTGGTTCCGTAACTTTTTCAGACCACAGCACACATTAAAAGTTTTTTTTTTTGTTGTGGCACCTTGAGCCACACATCCCCCAAAATAATATTCATACACAGATATTTTATATTATGCCAAGTTTAATAATATAGGCCCATTCTCAATCACTCAAAATAAAAGTTAATGTATTTCTTTCATTTTTTGCAAATTAAAATGAGCTGTTATTTAAGATATGCGGACAGGTACTTCGTTGAGTTCAGCACATGTTCCTTCATGACTATGAACTGTAGTTCAACTGTAGTTTCATCTGCCACTGAAAATAGTCCCCAACAAATACACAATTTCTTCCTGTTTGAGTGCGTTCTGTTAAAAGGTACAGTGGCCAGGTGTTTTAGGAAATTAGTGAGCCTTTTTCAAAAGGTGCACTATGGATTTGTTTTGCTGTTAAAGCTTTATATGATATGTGTTATATATGACATGGGGTTGAGGAGGAGGAAAGTAGTTCAACATGATTGTTTGTAATTCATAACAGCAGCAAGTACAGTTTTCTCTACAAAACGATTCATTCCCCGTCTACACTTTCAACCAAGTGTAACAAGCTGCTTCCAAACAGTGTCAAGGACTCTGTCACCATATCTGACAAACATGGCAGGTTGAATAATATAAGCAATTCTTTGTCTTTGCCTTCTTGTTTAGCTCTGTTAGTACAATGGACTTCATGTCTTGTTATGATGGACGTGTGGTTGCGAATCAGCCATTTGTCTTTATATCATGTTTCTGTTGCCAGGAGATACAAACTCTTGATGCAGCTGGTTCTAAGAACATCTGCATGTCTGTAACTTGCTCTTATCCATTGTCTCTTCCTGCCATAAACAACAGAGTAATACACAAAGTCGGACCTGAGGGTGTTTTGTTGTACTGAGATTAGTGATGGGGAGAGGTGGGTCATTGGTGGGTCTCTCTCTCTCTTTCACACACACACACACGTGGCTGACTGCTCATCGCTGATGAGAAGGTAGTGATCTGTGACAGAGGTGAGCAGCAGTGAAGTTAAATCAACAACAATTAATACACTCATGAATAAGTTTGACTCTGTTTTAGCTTTAACATAAATCTTCATAGAATGAAATTATAGTTTAGATTTTAGTTAGATCTGCTAAAAACTACATCATTGTGTGTTAAAGTGTGTTATAAACCATTTGAATTGTTTTTTTAATGTTCATACACGCTAAATATGAAGTTTGAAGTTTTCCCAGTTTTCCTTAATGAGTTAACATAATGTAACATTATAAATAACGTACCATAAAGAAGGGGAGAAACGAGGGCAAAAAAAGTGAAAAGAAGCTGACATCATGTCAGGATGTGAGAAAAAAGCTGCAGCAACACAAACATATTATGTATTGGCTGTGATCCCAGCTTGCAGTGTTGTTCCCATGTGCTGTGGTTTATGTAAAGCCACACAATTTGGTTCACTGCTTTGTAACATGAAAAGGATTAATGGCTGGTTAAACTTTCCTAAAGTCAGTTTGGAAATCTTGTCTCGCTGTAACCATGACAACAGCCATGTGAATGTAGCTTTGATAGGTTTCCAACAACATCTTGCTTGTAAGCAGAAGGAAGATTTACGGTGCACATTTTAAAATGTATTGTGTTTTATTAGAAAGTTAATCATGGGTTTGTTTGGCCTTGGTGGTGTTTATGTTTATGTGAAGTGTAAATGATTTGGGTATATAATATATATTTAAAAACTAATTAAAAACACATGTATAAATTGAAGTTAATAAACCAGGCTGGGGAACATCCCGAAGGGACAAGAGCTGATTGTTAATTCATAAAAAAATATGTTTTTTTAAAATTGTAATGCTATTTTCAGGGCCTGATGGCCAACAAGGTTCTATAATCTGTATGCATGTTTGTTACACATGTTGGTTTCTCAAGGCTGATTGTTGTAGTCATGGTAGTGGTGAGGCTAGCACTGGTTGGTCTATTGGTGGGTCGGCCCATCACATTGATCCAGACTGCAATATCTCAACAACCATTCAATGGATTGCCATGAAACTGTATTCAGACATTCATGGTCCCCAGAAGATGATTCCTAATAACTTGATCAATGATGATCCTCTGACTTTTTTAATCTAGCACCATCATCAGGTCGATATGTTAACTTGTCCAATTCTTTGATTTATAACCAAATACCTGCAGAACTAATGATATTCTCACCAGCCTCAGATAGACTTTGTGTTTATTGCTAATTAGCTAATGTTAGCATGCTAACACGCTAAACTAATATGGTGAACATGGTAAACATCATACTTGCTAAACAGCAGTATGTTAGCATGATAACCCTAACTTTGTAAACTCTAGTCTTGTTAGACAAATATCTAAAGAACTAAAAACAAAAAGTTCAGTTCCACAATCATGCGAAGAGATGATCATTTAGATCATAATTTAAGGATATAAGATTTACAGAAAATGATAACTGAACAGTTAAATGAATACATGAAATATATATGTGTGTGTTGTGAAGGACCGCTCAGATAGACCGAGGATTCAGAATTATCTTCCAACAACCAGATTTTATTTATCCACCATTTTGCATTTTTCAGCCGTTCCAACACCCAGGTAGCGGACAGAAAACCCAACCTTCTTCCCCCACAACACAAATCAGCCAGTACAAAAAGTATTTTCCCCCCAACTTGGCAGCCCCCCACGCCGGGAGTCTCCTCCTCCAGCCACTTTTCACTCCTGGAACCCATCCTTTCCCTGATGAGCCCTTGCTTGACCATGTGAGGCCGTGAATGCGGCCATCACAGTGTGAAAAGAATTGTAGAGTTTGGTTGGTAGCTGGTCAAAAAGTTCTTCAGTCCTGGATTTGGCTCTGGGTATGTATTTTGTTTGTATGATTCATGATGAATGTGTTTTCTTACAATTGCATGGTATCTTCTAGTAAGTGACATCCTTATTATCCAAAAAAAGAATTAGACTTCATCTGCAGTTCATCGTGCAGCATTGTCTTGCCTGAGGAATCACGGACTTGCCTTTTGTATTTTATGGTTTCCATCTGAAAATGCTTGGAGGGACTTGCTCTGAGCCCCTGCCCTGCTTGTGTTCTTGAGTGTCCTTGTCTGCAGCAATAACATCATCCACTACCTCTACTCCTTTCTTCTCTATTTGGCACCCAATTAACAATTTAGGGATCAAAGGAGTCATTAATCACCCTTATTGTAAATCTATTCCACCTTTCGTTTCATATGTCTAATTTAGCTCAGCACACTTCCCTAAACCTATAATCAGTCATCGTCAGCATCAGAGTTGAAACAACAGTGAAAATTTAATTTGCATCAGCGAGTAGGAGGAGTTTCAAAAATGATTATTTTGTATTGGTTTGTTGTCGCCATGAATGAACCATGGCTTGTTTTTTTTAAGAGGTAGTCATTTACGTGGACTTTCTCTCATAATTGGAGAGTGGGGAATAGGCATTTGGACTGCGGAGCAAATGCAAAACAAAACTCGAAAGGATAGAAGATGGCTGTCGGTGTGTGTGTGCCAGAGCATATGTGTGTGAAAATAAGAGAGAGGGGGTTTGGTGTTTTGGTGGAGCTCCTCTCATCTCTGTAAAGGCTTTTATCGTCTCCTCTGGTCGCGGCGCTGATGAGGAGCTTTACAGGCCGCGAGAAGAGAGAGAAGGAGAGGCTTGTTAGAGAAGGGAGGTGTTGATGAGATAATTACACAGCTGTCATAGTCCCTGTCTGGCCCAAGAGCTGTGCTATCAATGTGTCTCTGTGTGTGTGCGTGTGTACATGTTTGTAAGGTTGCTGGACGCGTGTTATCAGTCTTTTCCAAAGAACGGTACAATGCACATTTTTGATTGCCGTCGCATGTTGTCATCTAGCAGTGTGTATGTATGTATATGTACTTGTATCATATGTACCATAAAGTACAGCATATTGTGTGATATTATATTAGAATTGTTGTCTAGCTTGATCGTACTGTGATTGATTATGAACGGAAATAATTTCTAGATTTAATGCTCTTTTCGATTTTGCCACTGGCAGCGATGTACTTACCTATAGCACCTGTGATTCATCACCAGCACTCATACGACATCTTGTTGTTTTCATCCATGATTCTATGCACTTTATGTAAAGCTCTTATTTGGAAGTCGCTTTGGATAAAAGCGTCTGCTAAATGCCTAAATGTAATGTACTGTGTGTGTGTGTGTGTGTGTGTGTGTGTGTGTTTAGACACTTGTTGTAGAATAATGGCTGCACTTTTTCCTGTGCAATGTATGGCCATGTATTTTTGGGGGGATGAGGTTTTGAGCAGCTGCTCTATTCTGTCATTCCCCCCTCCTATAGTTCCTCCTTCTATGTGTGTGTGTGTGTGTGTGTGTGTGTGTTTAAGGGCAACATTGTTGTTGTCGGCTGTATGGAGTCCCTGCAGGCGCTGCAGGCAAACTCCACTTCCTCCAAGACAGCTCATAATTCTTCCATGTTGACTTCAGACACATACTCTCCCTTTTTCCAGCCTGCCATGACCACTGATAGGGACAGATAGAGTGTTTTTGTGTGTATGTTCATTTCAACAGCATTGGCAGGACTGGCTGATTTGATACATGCCCGCAACATGAATGCCGGGCCGCAGGCGTCCACACTCCCGCAAACCTACTGGCCAGATTGAGTCGTGGGGAGAGGAGGGAAAAGTAATGGAGGAGGAAAGTTGACCACTGCCCTGGGAAATATGTGGCGTTTCTCTGAGCGAGCAAAAACAAGCTCTCAAGTCGGTGGACAGCTTTTTCATTTGGCACTCTCCAAGATGTGGAGGAGTACAGGGTAAAGAGGGTGAGGGAGAAATTGGTGGAGGTGGAGGTGGTGTGGGGATGCGCGGAGGGCTGGTATTGGTGGTTTGTGTTTCTGTTATGAACTGAACGCTGTGAAACAGGAACAAACTCAATTTCAAGCCCGGAGTCCTCGAGGAGCAGCTCCACGTCCCTCCGCCCACCTCCATTGCCAAACGAAGGCTTTAACCTCCTCACTGCTGCAGAGTGTTTTGTTGGAGCTACAGGACTCGCTGACTTAGAGCTGGTTCTCATCAAGGTGTCATGAAGGTCAGGCAGCACTCTGAAGAACGACGCTTGTTTCAATCCATCTGTCTTGTGACTTCATTTGTGAAGCTCTTTTTTAGCTCACTGTCCTAAGTTTACACAAACAAAAACCTTTGCATGCAGGTGGAGGTGGGATGCAGAAAGAGAGAGAGAGAGAGAGAGAGAGAGAGAGAGAGAGAGAGAGAGAGCACTGGGCTGCACTTCTGTTTTTCTGCATTTAGGATGAGAAGAAGTGCAGGGAAAAAAGCACTGTGCTAATTACTGCATGTTTTCTCGACACAATTCCTGTCACATTAAAGCAAAGTGCCAGAAATGCCACTAAACCCGAACGCTTGTATACAAGTCATAATTCAGACAGCTAGAGCAAATTAGATAAATGACTCCCACCACCTTCAAAGACAGAGGGATTTCTCATTTGAGTGGAAATTAAATGAATACCAATGGGAATGGCTTATGAGTCTTCACACGATCTGCTGTGGTGATAATACACCGCCTCAAATGTGTTCAGATTGAGGAAGGGGATATATTTGTCCTTTTTTTATTGTCCTTTAATAATAACAGTATAGTAAAGTAAAATTCCCGTGGTGCATTGAAGAAATATTAAATCCACTTGTGCCAGTACGCTGCTTTCATTATGTCACGTCGGTGGGCCAACGAAGAGCACTCAGAGGAGTGTAATTGGCGGCATCCATTTGTGACCTTGGCTAGAGTGTGAGGGGCCATCGCATCATCAATATGAGACGACGGGACATCGGCGCCCTGAGGGAGGGAGAGGCAGAGAGAAGGCTGGTAGATGGGGGAGGGATGGATGGAGGGACGAGAGGATGATGGCACTGCCATCTGTCTATGTGTTCTGACCCATTGCCCTCCTCAGCGGCCCAGTGCTCAAATTAGGAGAAGTGACACACCAGCTAATTCTGTGTGTTTGTGTGTGTGCGCTTGTGTGGGTAGCAACAGTTTTGCACAGAGAAATTAGAAGATCATGAGGTGCCACATGGCAAGATTTTCATGGAAAAATACTCCAGTCTTATTAGCCTCGTGAAGTGGAGGTGCAGCAGACAAGAGTGCTCTATCCCCATTACCATGCTTTACACTCATCCTGTTTGCCTCTATGAATTGTGGGTGTAAACACTTCTTGACCCACAGGAAGTGATGCTTCAGATCAAAACACAAAACTTTCTCTCCAAAACAGCAGCGCTGCTGAGTGCTGAACTAACGCAGATTAGTGTGCTTCTTACCGAATGGTAAACGTGAACACCCTGTGAGCACTTTACTGTCAGGTTACAAGAGTTCAGTTTAAGTTCATTATTTTCAGGATGGCTGACGCCTGCTTTTTTTGGACACCAAAGAGGCAGACTGCCTGGAATAGTTTTATTAAAGTGATCTGCAAAATCAGTTAATTGTTTTGGACATAATTTGTGTTTTAGCCCACACATCTGTGTTCAATCATTAGTCTGGCTAATTAAATCTCTTTCCAGGCTGAAGATGGGCAGAGCTATGCAGGGAGTTTGTAAAAGGACCTAAGTTTAAGTACTTAAAGCTCCATTAATTGGAATTTTATGTATTAACAATGAATGTAGATTTATCAGCCGAATCATTAGTGGTCATTAACTAATATGATTATTCCCTGATAAGCAACCTCATCAGGTCAAAGTTTCATTTTGTTTATTACCAATACCTGCAAAACTAACGGCATTCCCACTTTGTGGTTAGTGTTAATTGTTGGCATGCTAACACGCTAAACTACTGTGGTGAATATGGTAAGCGTTACCTGCTTAACATCAGCATGTTACCATTACCATTGTTATTATAAGCATGTTAGCATTCTTACACTAGTAAGTAAGATGTAGATGATGTAGACTCTTTTAGCTTTTTTTTATTGTTTCAGTTTTATGCCGTATTTTATGTATGGTTCAGTCTCACTGCTCTCATCAACCTTGTGTCCAGCAGCAGGAAGCTGTTTTAGTGTAGAAGCTCTAAAAAACTGCCGTACACTGCTTCCAGCACCAAAACGCACAAACACAACAAAAGCTAACCGGAAAATTTGACGTCAGTGAAGTACAGTGTGCTCACACAATCCAGAGAGGAGGTCTAATCAGGCAGAAGTGAAAACACCTGTGCAGACGCTTTAAGTAGACCTCATCACTGTGATGTTTTCTGCAGGCGCCAGAAGTCACTTGTCAGTCAAACTGTGTGGGGGGTTCTTGTTTTGATTAATTCAGATTTTCGCGATTAGTGCTGTTTTATATCTCTTTTAAGTCATCATAGTTTTATCAACTATTAAAAAGAAAAAAATGAAGAATGCATGTCATAAGTTCCTACTAATCTCATGGTTTTATGACAAATATTTCTTCAACTTTAAATTTGCAACAAGTAACCACAGAGTGATGCTAGATAATCTCTGAGTGTGTATCTGAAAACTCATCAGTATACGGACATGATCTTGGCCCCAGGGGGAGGAGGCCAGGCCTTGCAGATCACTTCCTGCCTTAAGGCAAAAATATTGCATGTTGTAGCGTTAACATGCAGGAGAGACAGGAAGAGAGCAATAGTCAGACAGAAAGATGAAGGATGAGAGACAGAAAGCTTAGGAGTGTGAACTGTTTTGTTAAACTCATTCTAATGTGAGGAACATCACTTGGCTTCTTGACAAGCAGCCTCGGGGCAGAGATCATATTAGCTGGAAGTGTTGAAGGAGAGAGACACGCACGCACACACACACACCTGCTAGAGCTGAAGATATAGACGCTGCCAGTGGGTAGAATTAGTTCCAGTTAAAAAACCTTTTCCTCATCTGTCCATCTCTCTTCCTTGTTACATCCTGCCACTCAGATCTGAAGGTGTGTTCAGACAGACTACCAAGAGAAGTTTAGATGAAGCAAGACTGCATACAAAGTAAATGGAACATGCTAATTCACTCTAGGCAGCACAAATAGAGATGTCTATAACTTAAGTGTGCTTGTTCCTGGACTTTACACAGAAGAGAAGACAGGAGAGAGGAGGAACTTAAGTTTTTGGTGAGTTCTGAGACAGCTGTCGAACAAACAGGCACACTACCAAAGTGTGGTCAGTGCGTAATTTGCTAACTAGCTACAGCTAACATCTGTACCGTCATTGGCTGTTTGGGACGAAGAAATATGGACTTGTTGTTGTTACTTATGGAAATAACACAAGATAACAATAGCCTCTGTTTGTCTTAACATGCCTTTACAGATTCTATTTACAAATAGATATTTACCAATATGTCAATAATTTGTCAAATGATTTGTGAATTTTTGGCAGGTTGGCAATACTTCTTCTTTTACCCTATGTATGTCTGTCTTAAGCTTTTAATTCGTTGTTGTCTGTGTGGATTTGTTGCTTTCACTCACATGCTGTTGTCTTTATGTACTATATGTTCTGTTGTACCTGACTTGAAATGTGTTGAAATGTATACATGTTGAGCTGCTGATAATAACTTTAAAGGAGCTCAACTGAGCAGGTGATTTTGACTTAGACCCTCATATTCAAATAAGAAGTTGATTGGATATTTTACTGTGATGTTCTTCGCTGCACATTTAACAATAAACGTTTGGTACTGTTCTATTCTGAGCCTGGACGACTGAGGTCCCAGCTCTGAGGGCTCCGAGGGTGGACCAGGTCAAGGTGACATCACACGCTGTGACACCCAGTACAGAGTTGCCGTGACGACCCTCCCGCCTCATCAGTCACACCTGTCAGACAGGTGTATGTGTGTATGTGCGTGACTCTGCCGGATATCAGTGCACACAGAGGGCCGTGATGAAGGACAGGATGGATGGGAGAGGGAAAAACAATAATTTAAAGTTCATCACTTACCCCCTCTGTTGTTGTTTTGTTCTTCTCTGCAGTGAATCTACTGGACACGACAACGGTCACAGGAGACTGGGGCTGGCTAACGTATCCGTCACATGGGGTAAGAACAGAATATCCACTGAGCAATTTATCAAACAACAACATTTTCACTAACCTGACGCACCAGATGGGTTGTTACGCAGAACCATCTGAGAACATGTCCTTGCAATCTGCTTGGAAAAGGGCATGCACTTTCAAAAGATACTTGGCAGGTGATTGGATGACCCATCTGTCTATCACATCTATCTCTAACTTCAACCAATCAGATTAACATATGTCGGAGAGCCCCAAAGCCAGTCGAGAAAAGCCTTCAGTTACAGCAGCAGCATCTATGCTAACCTCTAGGAGCCCCTGTTGTTGCTTTTGAATGAACCGTTGCTGTTGTCCCGCCTAAACCACGCCCGTAGCTGCCAGTTCTTCATAGGACTCTGAGTGGTTAATCTGCAAGTGCATAAATTGAAGTCTGGCAAGATGAATTCCCGCATGATCTTGCAAATCCAGCTGCGTCTCAAGATAACATTTTCACATAACAGCACAGGAAAAATACACATTTAAACAGCTTTTAAATTAGAAGACTACAGATGTCTAATCTACCTCGAAGCCAACGTCTAGTCTACTATATCTCTTTAAAAACCCAGCGGCACACATTTCCCCCACAAAGCGACACCTGTTGCAAAGATATTCCTATTTTTTTCCCATCTGAGGGCACTTGAGGCGGTGGTTTTCCAGCTGGGGGGGAGCCTGTCCCCATTAAATGGGATCCTGTTGTAACATTGACATCACAGGCTAATTACATGTTGGTCCGTTGCAGCCAGACAACGCTCACCTAATTCCAACATCAGCTCCGACATCACTTTCAGCCCACTCCACATATTGGCAGCAAGGTGCAAAAGGGGGGAGCCTAGTCCCCAAGGGGAGGAAGAGGAGGGGAGGTGGAGGGAAGAGGGAGAAAGATGAAAGAGAGAGAACGAGGTGACAGCGAGGGCACAGCGTCGCTACATTAGCATATTGTAATGCCACATGATGCTGCCTGGGGTGATGAATTAGGACTCCAGCCGTGATCTTTATAGCAGCGAGATACCACCATGTCCCTGACTCCCCCGGCTGTCGGTGAAGAGGTAGAAACATTTAACTCACCTCCAGCCCACACAACAGAAGGCGGTGTGATTGAACGTTGGCCAGAAGGAACAGATGGATTGTCTTTCAAATCCTGAGAAAAGAGCTGGAAGAATTGGATTAGAGTTTTGAGTGAAATGAGTCCTTCTGTGTAGAAACAGCGTGAGAAGTGGATCTCCTCCATCATGACAGACCCGTGTTATAACATCTAGATTACATAAACCCATGCCGTAGTGTTTCATTTAATTGGTTCAATATGCCAGAAATGTTCACTCCTGACTTGATGAGAGACGTTTTTTCACCTTGAGCTGCTGCATAAAATGTTTGAGTGAATGCGTTTAGAGCTGAAGCTCCAGCTTTGTGGCATTAGGTCAGGTTACATAAGGTATGCATCCTGTGCTAAATGGAAAGGATCTGAGGAAGGTGAAACAAGCTGTATGATGTTTTGTTCTCATCAGATAGTTTTTCTTTTAGTGCTGATTTTAAAGTAGCATATGCCTACAGTGGAAACATGGCCACAGTGTTGTGTTTGAGTGTGAAGATTATGGTTCAGATCACATTTCTGCATCCATTCACTATTGTCTTAAACCACAGTGTCACTTCATAGGAATTGTTGTCCTGGCATGAATTGGCATACATTGAAAGATTGTTACTTCTAAATTATTTATAAATGTTTTTAAAAATTTCAAATTGACATGGAAATGTCACATTTTATAAAATTCTTTGAGTTTCCTTTTGATGTTAAAGCGACAATCCTCCATTGTGAAAGAGTAAGAGAAAAACAGTAGATTATATTTTGACAGACAAATCAAGGTATCAATCTGTGTTTCCATGGACAGTATTTCCTTGCTAACTCAGACTGCTGAAGTCTTATTTTAAAGCAGTATTCACTGATTGGGAACAATCTAGACAACACTGACATATTTAATGAAGCTTATAAAGTTGTTACGGCAAATTGTGTTACCAAACAGTTGCCTATTAACACATCCAGCAGACACAGAGCAATGTAACACCTGATGAATGGCCAGTATTCCAGAGGGGAATGAAGCGCTTGTGCGGAGAGATACAAAATCTACGTTAGGGGGGTGACTACAAAGCTAACAACAAGCTTACAGGGTGCAATTGAAAAAAGATGCTGGCGCTCAGTATGGACAGACGTCTATCTGAACCTTTTCTTTAATTTGGACAGTGTTTACAGTGTGAATGAGAAGGTATTGTGTGTTAATTTGTGTGTAAAGAGAGAAAAATGTTGCTGAGACCTGATGGTTCCTTGATAAATAGATGTTTTGGCAGTTTGTAACTCTCTCACTCTTACACACACACATTCACACATAGAGTACATATATGTAATTTTTTGCCATCCTGACAGTTTACAGTGTTATGAATGTGCCATGCTAGCAGCTTCCGTTTTTCAGCTGCCCTCTGCTCCGGACAGCAGCAGCAGTTCTTTATTGGTCTTAGGTCGAGAAAATACAACTTCAGTGGAAGGAAAGGATTTCTGTAGCCTGACGATTATGTCACGCAAAGCTGTTATCGCTTGGTGACGAGAGTGCCTTGTGTGTGTACGGTCACACCGTGTTCGATCCACAGAGCGGGGGAGAAGTTTGGATTCTGCAATATCATGCAAAGTGTACCGTTACATAACATACATTCAACTCGGCCCTGCTGTTATCCTGCAGGTTCAATGATGTTATTTTTACATTGAAACGTTGTTCAGTAGGGGACACACATGTCACTGTGAGCGAGCGAGCAAGGCAAAGGTGAGAGTGAGAGAGAAGGAGAAATAGAGAGGTTGCCAGGAGGGAATACAAGAGGAAGAAGTGTCAGGTCCACACTGAGGAAGATGGATTCAAATTGTCAGCATGGAGTTTCCTGAATGTGAAGTCATTTTCAGAAACAGGGCCAGGGGTCCTCACTGCAGCTCAGAATAACAGTTTTTAAATCCAATTCTTTATTTATTGTACACCTTGCCACATGAATTCCCTTTAGGCATTAGGCATTTAGGCATTCCATATAGTGGCTACCTTTAAAGCTGAAGCAATCAATATTTTCATATAAATAATTGGCCAAATCTCTATGTGTAACATGAAGGGTTAATAGTTCTTAACAGAGTTTTAGCTTTCAGCTCAATGTTTAGATTTTTACAGCCCACATACAGTATGTACTGTTTTTAGACTTCAGTGCAGTGTCAGTGCTCCCATCCACCTCAGGTCCATGCAGCTGTACAGCAAAGTTAGCCAGCATCTAGTGAGCATAGTTCACAGGGAATATTTGGTGTTGAGAGCCACTGGGATTAGTTGACAATAAAAATATATAGAAAAAATGCCAACCTTATTCTTTAACAGTCAAGGGTGTAAATTACTGAACAACAAGAGACAGAGACATCACCAAGGTGTGGGTTTGTACTTAGAGATGGAGAGAAGGAAGGAAAAGGATGGAGACACAGAGAGAGAGAGAGAGGGAAGCAGAATTCCTTTAGCAATGTTACAGCTGGATTAAAATGTTTCCAGGAAAATAGCTGAAGATTGTCAGCTAGCGCTTACTATTGAATCAATGGTGTGTGTGTGTGTGTTTGTGTGTATGTGTGTGTGTGTGGGTAAGGTTTTTATTAGCACCCTGACCTCTCCCTCTCTACCAGTCTTGTTTAGATGACATCATGACAGATCACGTCTTCAACTCAAGGGGCTTCTTTCCATCCAATTTATTCAGGCAATGGTTAGAACGCCCGTGGGCTGTCCCAGGAGCATCTTTCTCTGTTTTTCTCTCCCTCATTCTCTCCCTTCCTCACACACACACACACTCTCTCTCTCTCTCTCTCTCTCTCTCTCAGTCTCTCTCTCTCTCTCTCTCTCAGTCTCTCTCTCTCTCTCTCTCTCTCTCTGTCTTTCTCTCTGAGCTTGTCAGATAGGGCAGGAAGACTTCATTATCCTCCAGTCCGATCTATGTTGGCCATGACAGGTTCATCCACCGGCCACCCCACAATCGATACAGCTGACAGTACAGTGTGTGTGTGTGTGTGTGTGTGTGTGTGATGATTAACGTGGGCTGCAGAAGCCATGATGTGGATGAGCAAGTGATGAGCTGAAGTGTCAAAACCCACAGTCTGTTGCCATTACTAACTATTTCTCCAACTCCCTCTTCTTCTTTCTCACACACACACACACACACACGCACACACACACACACACACACACACACACACACACACATTTTTTGAATATTACAATCGGCACTGTCTGACAGTGCCTTCCACTGCTTGTTCTTAAAGAAACATTTTATGGGATGGCTGAAAAGAACAAACTAGGACCTGAATACAGGTGAGCTGCAGTGTAGAACAGCTGGATTACAATATAGTATAGTGTATTTTTAGGTTGTGAATTCTTGTTTCTATTTAACTTTTAGAATTGAAAGTATAGCAGATATTTGAGGATGACAACCTAAAGCAGATTAAGCTTCAGCCTACAGGGGGCCCACATGTGTAGGGCCCCTGATTGGCTATAGACATAATGCGTCTGCTCCATCAACATCAGCAGCACTCAGTGGAGCAGGCCGAACTGTAACTACGACAGCAGACCTGCACACAGCTAGCCTGCTGCTTTGAAACTACAATGTTAGAAAACAACGGAAGTCCACAGTTGACAATGCACAGTCAAATAAAATTCCTTGAAAGAGTTATTTAAAGTTGCTGTTGGACTAGTAAGTAAAACTCGCTGTCTTGTGTTGTTGCACTTGATGTTTCATTTTGCTGATATATTTTGCCAACTGCAAAAACTTAAATTTGGGCATGACTATCAACTGGACTGAGAGACAGACACATTATGAAAACATCTCCCTGTCTGTTTAGGTCTATGGTGGTCTTGCTTTCCAGCAGGTTATTCCCTAAAACACGGCACCAAATTACTTTGTATAGAAGTGTAGCTCAGGGGCCCCTGACCACCGATAACATCTCACTATCATACCCCATTTTTTTATTCTTTTTTATTGTAGTAACTGGCTTGTCAGTCAACACGATAAACGAGGTAGTCCTGATGCTTTCTCTGAGTGGGAGTATTCACTTTTCTTTGACTTTATCCAGCAAGGTTGAAGAGAACACTGACCATCAGCACTGATTGTTTTTTCTTATCATTTCACAGGAAGAGACGGTTTAATTCAGATTTTGTAAAGAGGAGCAGATGCAATTTAAAGTTTTGGGGGTGGAAGAGAAAAGTCATAGAATAGTTGGTTACAAAGCAATGAAACACTGAGGCTGTGGAATACATACACAACAGTGTCTTTGACCTAACTTTATATTTTATTTTGCCAGAAAGAACATTTTTATCATTGTAATCATTGTACATTGTAATCATCAATGTCAATTGATCATTTAAATTCCACTTAAGTTATTGATAAGTCATAATTTATGAATTCTTGAACCTGCTTATATTACCAGTTTTTTATTTCTGGCTTAAGTGATATAATTTTTTTGAAACTAGCTGGGAAAAGTGAAGAAGAAGAAGCCCAACATGTTTTCTTTCTCCTGGGTGTCTCTGCTGCTCTCAGCAGCACTGTCCTGCAGCTCTGATTACACACTTCCTTAACACACCTTCAGCTAGTTCTTGAACTTCCTCTGTTGCCCTCCCGATGACGCTGTGGTGTAATTGGCCGTACAAGCTCCCATGAGACAGCGGCATGGCCGACGCAGCACAGCTGCTGCTGGCTGATGGAGCTAATACACCTCTGCAGCTGCTCTTTGCAACTATCTCACTTAATAAACATCCAGGTGAAGGAAAATATGTGCTGCAGGTGCTGGATCACTGGAGGGGCTCGATGTGGGGTCTAAAACCTGTGTGTGTGGATGCTGGCAGCTTGGTGGATGGCAGCTTCAGTATGGAGATATGAAAGATCTTGTGCCAGAGCTTCCCCAAAGGAAGCTGAGGCCAGCATGATCCAGGTCTGGGTTTCTTGATCAGCGCTGCAGTCCGGAGGGGAAACTGCTGCCCAGGTGTTCGAATGAGAGATCAGGCAGACAGAGACAGACCGTTTCAGCCTCGACAGGGTTTGACAGACAGCTCTATTCTGCTGTCGGCTTTAACATGCGCAGCAGGGATGATCAGTTTGGAATGAAATGATCTGGGCCTCAAGTATGGAGTTACCATTCCCCCTTGCAGCTTCTTGAAGGCTATTGTACCAGCTGCAGTATGTGTAGGTTCCCATGTAGCCTTGTTTGATCATAGATTTGGAATTATGCTATGTGCTAATAAAAAAAAAAAAGATTTGCACCACAGAAGTTAGTTACAGCATCATCCAGCTTTTTTCTGCACCCACTAATCCTTTGGGCTGTGTAGGGCTGGAGGATCTTAGCTCACAGTGGGAGACGGACAGGCTTCCTTGTGGACAGGGCGTCATTCTCAGGGCTGACACAAGCGATTTTAAAATCACTTCACCTGGAGAACATTCTGAATCAGCCTCCGGTGCCTTCACTCATTATGAACTACGGTCTACTATAACACTGTCCTCTTTTAAAAGGAGAAGTAAAACATGTCTCTTTTCACAAGCTTTTAGTTTCAACTTTTATTTTATAATCAGAGTTATAATTATTCCCATTAATAATAACTTCTTATCTTATACTGTATGTTTTTGTCAGGTATGAATGACCTTTTCCTGTTTTTATTTTTATTTCTACGCCTGTGGCATGAAATGTGCTATATAAATAAACTTGACTTGACATTTAGACATTCACACTTACGCTTACAGACAATTTAGCGTCGGCAGTTAAATTAACCTGCATGTCAGTGGACTGTGGCAGGAGACAGGAACACCTGGTGGAAACCTGCACGCTGGGGAGAGCGTCCAAACTTAGGACGTGTTGAGAGTATTTTTGGCAGAGTGCAGGAGAATTGGTTTTTCTGGTACTTATGTTAGTGACCTGTCACTGTTGCTTCATGTTTTACTCTTTAAAGTGTACTTCTACCTCTTCCACCATTCATTTTCAACGTGCAGGTTTTTAGGGGGGCAAACAAACTTAAACTTATTTTCAGCAGTATTCACATTATCTTATTTATCAAAGTATTATTCTATGTATATATATATTCATATACAGTATATATATATCAAAATAATATTATTGTGCACTACACTATTGCATCTGTAAAACTGTTCGCTTGTTAATACCCTGTCCTCATATTTATGCTCCCTCGGACTTTGTGGCCACGATGCAGGCGTGTTCCCAGATCTCAGAACTGACTTGTTCTTGACGTGATTTTTATGTTATCATAGCTGATAGAACAAAGAGACATGATGGATACAACCATGAAAATTAGAGCCAGGTTGTAATTCACCAGAATTCTCCTTTAAGATTGAAGTTGGTTACAGTGCAACCAAAAAAAAGCCACCAGCTAACTTTCTATCAAAGTTTGAATTGCACAGATATTCAGCTGCTGCAGCAGGCTGATGAAGAGGCTGGTTCAAACACTGGTTAGTGAATGGATGCATGAATCTCTGTTTCTTGGCCACCATCTCCTGGTGAAGCAGGTGGATAATATGAACAAATAAAATACTTTGATACCAAAGGAGAAACAGGATTTTCTCCAAATGTCCCAGCTGACAGTGCTGCAGGGCGGGAGAGGTGACCAGAGGCCCTGAACAGACACTGATGGTTCTGCAGTGGATATTTGGCAGGAAAGCCTTAATGGTGATACAAAAACAAACAAGCATACACACACACTACATTTTTGAATACATTTTATTTAAAATGTTTTAATGCTTTTTATTTATTCTTTGTCAAGGTGTTTTCATCTTTTTGCACACACACACACACACACACTGTCCTGTAAAAAATGCATCTCAGAATAGATGGCAATTACACCATCTCCCCCCATGATCCCGACCAGTGCAATTAACACTCCTATTCCAGAAAGGTTATCGCTGTCAAAGAGCCCAGAGACACACACACACACACACAGAAGCAAAGTTATTAAGTCTGTTCTGGTTGTGTGGCTGATAGTATGAGAGGCAGAAAGGTGTTGGGCAGAACCTGATATTTTCACAGAGTTAATATGCAGACCTGTTACTTCACATAGAGCTCAGCATTAAGCCTGGAAATGCCACCCGTGAATGCACACACACACACACACACACACACACACACACACACACACAGTGTGTTACACAGCCATCACACCCCACCGACTCTCTATCTTCATCATCCTCCTTCTATCCCTCCCTCTCTGTCACTCTCTCTGTCTATGAGTTCTAAAGAAACCTCTATCAAACATAATAATCTGAAATTGGATCTTTCAAAGAAGACACCAGTCTGATTCGGCTTTGTCTTGTCTTTCCTTTGACTCCTCTTCTCCTAAAACATTTGTGTTGTCTGCAGCTTGTGCACGCTTCAAAATGCTTCGCTTGTCCTGACCATGTGTGTCTCATCTGATGTCACCATCAACAGGACCACATCATGTGCCTTCCACAATGTCTTCTGATTGCTAGTTAGGGTTTGGTTTAGGGACACAGACACATTTGTTAGGTTTAGTTTTGACTTTGTGGCTTTTATAACTTCACACCACTTCCTTCTTTGCTCCAAATGAACAAGAGACATTTTTCCGACGCCCAATAAAGGGCTTTGTCACAAAGGGTAAACGTAAAGATGGAATTACATGTATTGTTGGGCATTAGCTGAAATGACTGATGCTGTCATTTTTGGAACGTTTTGGCATTTTCCTGTTCTGTAAACAGGGTTTTGCAAGAGCAAAAGGATGTGTTATGATTTCAAAGACACTGATTGGTCAGAAGCTGGAGGTCCTGCCCTCCGTGCCTAGCAGGTATACCTTTTCTATTTGAGAAACCTGTGTACAAAACACACCACGTAGTAAACTGGCCAAAAGTCCGTAAGAACATGCACTTTTTTGTGAAAATGAGTTTGCACGGCTTTGTCTGAATATGCAGAAATTACAGATTCAAACCTAAATGCACAAGTTTGCAGAACTATGGTTACAGATACAAACCTCTGTTTTCAAGTACACCTTTTAGTATAATAACATTCAATACCATCCCGGCTCTGTTAATCATATGAATCAATATTACTTTACATTTGATTTGCACAGGTCTCAGGGTTTTCATTGTATTGTGTCTATTGTAAAAAGACATTATTAAACTGATTACTTATTGGCTCAGTATGAGGCTTCAGCAGGACTGGACAAATACAGGACAAATAAGGACACTGAAGGTCATTAATAAAACACGCAGATTGTAATGTGTGGGTCATTTTTCATTAAAAGGTTGGTAAATGCAACAACAGCTTGTTTGTGTGTGAGGTCTGGAAAGTCTTGGGGCAAGTCCTGTTAAAACTGTAACATGAAAGTTAAGCAGGAATTCCATCAGTGCACCAGACTCCCTGCAAGAATCTGTGTGTTTACATGGCCCTTCAGCTTCCTCAGGAACAACAATGCTGAATACGGCCTTAAACAGGCAACTCCCTTCCCCACCTCCCCACCTTTTCACCAGCAGCACAAAATCAACTCGCTTTTCAACCAACTCTCTCTATATTTGTTAATCAATCTTTCATTCTCACTTTCATCTTTTTTGGCATCTACTCTTTTTCATATCATATGTTATCAATAGCCTGAAATTGATTTCATGCTACAGGGCCTCAGTCTCGTACGAGAGCAGACCCCAAGATTTAGATGCAAGCTTTAGAGGTAGGCGACTAAAAGAAAAGTGCAGTCTTTCATTCCGCTTAACAACAGCTTCTCTGATCTCCAGGCAACTCAGATGGCAACTTCTTTGTCTAAGCTGAAACACTAAATGGGCTGAATAAAACAAAAGAGATTGAGATTAAAGAGAGAAAGGAAGCGTGGAGAATCAGAAAATTCGAGAAACATGGATCAGACGTGTATTAATTGGCACAAAGAGTCAAAAGAGGCTGAGCCGTTTGACTTCTTGACCCCACAACGTCCCGATTAGAAACACAATTAGCTATAAATGAGAAAAAGAAAATATCAGCAGGCTGGATTTAAAGCTTCTGTCTTTGTTTGTATTTTGTGTAATGAAGATAGTGGTGATATCATTGTAACATCAGTTCACCCGGGGCATTCTGGGGGATCAGTGGGCCGAGGTACAGACGAGTCACAACATCACAGGTTCAAATATAGTGCACTGGTGCAACAGTGAGCTTATCAACCACTCCCTCCTGTCTGTCTCCTTGTTTAGTACCATTTTATCCTTCTCTTCAAAACATTTACTTTACGGCTTGTACATTTACAAGTGATGAAGACACAGAAGGCCCTACACACCCAGCGGACATCTACACAGCTGCACTTGTTGCGCCTGATCAGACCATGTCAGGACATGTGGGCGTGTAAAGTCTGTGCTCAATTGACATCTCACTCTGTTAACTCTGATGCACCTGGAGGGCAATAATTCACACCTTTATCATTCATACTGATGCATGTAGTTCAGTGAGTGCACATTTCAACCTAAGCAGAGGTTTAATCAGCCAGTGAACACACCTTTGCAGGTGTGCATGATTGAAATTCATAGTTTTCGTATAGAAAAGAAATCCTTCCTGATGATCACCCGGACAGTAAAGGCCCTGACTGTTTCAATCTCTAAGTTTAGTGTAAAAAGAATTTGTAAAGTTCAATCAAAGTGAGCAAACTCATCTGTTCATGAAGTCTGTGATATGTGGCTGAAAGAGATGTATCTTATATTTATGGAGATTAATAATTCACATGACCCAAGACTGTCCATAAAGAAACATGCTGTCAAGATGGATGGAAGGCATTGGGGGATAAGGCATGCTGTAATGGAGAACATTTGTGCCATGTGTTTAATTTGATGGACTTTAAACTAATCTTGACCGTATCAGATTCAGTTGAGGAGTACTATGAATCACACCTGAAACATATTTGTACAGCCTTAAACACCTTTTGTCTCAGATGATTGACAAATGTATTTTTAGCCATTTTATTTTTATACACTGTATATCTGCATTGTGTTTACATGCTAATGTGTGTATGAGGAAATAGTTTTGATCTCTGTCTGCCACGTTTGATTTCTCCTGATGACAGATCCGATGAGATGACAGGCAGGAAACAGATGCACAATTAATTCTTCCTTCTCACTCTCTGCTGTACTAAACTCTCTCTCTGTCTGACACACTCACACACTTCATTGTCAGCCGGCGCTCAGTGAAGCACTGCGTCTCTGTTGTCATCCCGATAGGAAACTCTCTTATCGCACTCTCAGAAGATAAACATGCCCTGCTGAATCTCTGACTTTTCTTCTTCTTCTCCTTGTCTGTCTGCTGAGGACAAGCAGAAAAGACTTCCATTATTTACATGACTAAACAACAACCAATCTCGTCCAATCTCACCTCCATCCCTGCTCGCAGAACAGCTCCCAACCTCCTGACTATCTTCCTTCAGCAGCTGGGATTTTTCACTCTTGGAGAAAATTACAAGACGAAAACATTGAAGATTTTCCAAGAAAAGAAAAAAAAAGGAGAGGTTGAGAGTGCTGCGATGGCAAGACAGGAATAATGAGGGAGATAGAGAGGTTATACACCCCACTAATTAGCCGAGGTCTTCACAAGTTCAAGGACGGTTTCAATTTAGCTGATAAAGATGAGAGGATGAGGAAGGGTGAGATGGGTGAGACTTCCTACATCTTAATTATCCCAGTGGTTTTTGGCTGGTGGTGCCTTGGGGAGTGTGTGTATTGGGGGAACGAGGGGGGAGCAGGGTGAGTCGGGGCTGAGGAGAGGAGCTGGAGGGCTTCCATGCAAAGCCCAGTCATGTTATCCGTGGCCAAGTTCAGAAACAGCTTCCCGGGGGTGACACTTTCTCTTTCAATTACTCCACCACTCGCATAAGGAGGATCATGGGTAACACCGGGGTTAAATACACATGCGTGTCTTCATGTATTTATGCACACAAATTGGCTATGCTTACACTGAGACAAAATAATCAATGCAGTATAATGTTGAAGGTTGAAATGTATAAATACATATATAGCGATTTTCAGTACTCAGCACACCTTCACCTGTAATCCTCACTGCAGCTCAACTGAAGATTTTTCTTGGTAGATGAGGGAGGAAGTTTGGCTCTGTATGAGTCACTGGTTCTGTTTACATTCACTGAGATATTTCTCTTTCATTATTACTTTTTTTTATCCAGGAAATGAATACTGTTCTCTTTTCCTGCAGCAGCCTGCTTTACATTAACAGTAGTGTATAATATGAAAATCCCCCTCTTTTCTTTTACAGTTAAACAATATTTTGATGATTCATCCTACACTTGAGGGAGTATACATAAAGTTATCCAATCCAATGTGATTTGCGGCGAGCAGCTGCCCCCTCCCATCTTAGAGACCATTTGCTTGTGGGTTGTAGAGCTGAGCAGAGCAATAAAATAAAGCGTTTGTTTCAGTATCAGTTGGCATAAACATTGTTTGAATCTACGAAATGTAGTCATCTGTCCTTCATCCTCCAGCTCCTTATCTAATACCATCTTGGTGAGGGAGGCTCACACATGCTCGCTATACCACACCCACTTTTGAATGATCCACTAAAAATAAAAAAATCCTTGGCCCATTTGATTAAATCTCTCTCAAAACGTAACATGCCCACATGTTCAATTTCACTTGGAAATGTGTCACATTGCGGAAGCTAAAGGCGCTCCAACTGCAATTCCATTGACTTTTAAATGATCAAATATTCCAATGTCCTGCTCAGAGAAAAAGAAGGTTTGGTGGGGGCCCCAGTTGGTTGCCTACTTGGTCTACATCATGGACCAGCCCTGTTTACAATGATACCTTCAGTCAGTCCAGCCAGTCTCCTACTGCTGGTCACTGTGAGCAGTTTTTGGCTTCAGTGTTTTGTTTCTTTCAGCTTTCCCTTTTGTCAAATAAATCTTTGTTTCTTTTTTTGTATCCTTTTGATGGACCTTTATGTCACATACAAATATGCTGTTTCAACAGGAGGAGAGCGAGAAGAGAGCTGATCTCACAGTCCTGTTGAGCCCCTGCAGTTCGGGTTAAGCTGTTTGCATGAACCTTCATATGAGTCTCCATGTTACCATGAATAAACCAGCTGACAGAACATCTTTATTTCCACTATGACTGAGCTGTGGTGGGTTACTTCTAATGAACCATATAACCATGTGCATTGACAATGATAACCATTACAGAAGGTGTGAATGCAGTAAGCTGTCAAAGAGTAAATCAGGCAACTGTACCAGGTTGGAAATTACTCAGTTTTTAAACCTGGTTCTTCCTCGTATTTGTGTCCATTGTGACTATTAGCCATGACAGCTTCATTAGTTTTGCAGGTATTTGGACAGACATGTAAATAAAAGAACGTAACATTTTGACCTGATGATGGCGCTAGATGAAAACAAAGGGTACTGGATCACCAGCGCTACAAAACGGAAACAGATTTCATGCAAATCCATTCAACAGTTGATGAGAGTTTTTACTCAAAACAACACGTGAACCCATGGCGCTAGAGGAGATGTCAGGGGATCACCAGTCACAAGATTCGTTGACTGGGGATTGTGTCTGTAAAAAATGTCATGGCAATCCATCCCATAGTTGTTCAGATGTTCTGGACCAATGTGGCTAACCGACTGTCAGACGGACACTGTCATCTAACATGACAACTAACATGGCTTGAACCTTTAGCAAGAATAACTGAGTGATTCAAAAAAGGCTTTGACCTTTGACCTTCACAGGCATTGCCCAAACAAAGAGCATCAAGAGGGTTGTGAACTCAATTTAGCACGGACGTATCTCAGGTGTTTCTATTGTGATTTGCACTTGACTGACTGAAGTCAGTCAGATTGGCTGATGGGACTATTTATCCAGGACCTGTCTGCAAATGCTTTGTTTATGTTTATACTGTTTGTGAACACAGCAGAAGAAATAGGTTTTGTGAGTGGGGCTGGGATCTGTACATGGGAAGGAGATTCTTTCCATCATCTTGTCTACACTGCATGGGTTATGGAGCCAGAACAGTAACAGTTACATTTGGCCTTACAAAGAACATTTGGTTTTGGAAACAAAACCTGAATTTGATATTTTTTGAAGCTATCTAGCAGAATTTTGGGAGCAGGATCACACCTCAATTACAGGGACATCGCTGTAGGTTTGCAGTGATTACAGAGACTTCTGAGGGACGAGAGGACGGCTGGTCCAAGAACAGTGAAAAGTGATGTTCTCTCATTAGTATGCAGATTATACATCAATAACGCCCTCCTTGCCCCTCCCCTCAAACCCCTCCTCTCCACGCCAAAACAGTGACGTGATCGTAAAAATTGTTTATCTTTTCAATGCCAAATGTAACTGTCACTGATCTCAGCTCCATAAACAGTGAACCTGTCTTCATACAAACTGATGCATTTCAAATAAACCTCAAATTCAAACGTAATCTTCCAAAATCTGGGCATTTTCTGGGCTCCCCATCTGTAGATAGAATATAGCTTAGATCTCACCATATCCACAGAGGAGTGTGACTGGGTCTCCTCCTGCTGTCGGATGCCATTATTGGCCGCTGACAGCATTCAGTAAACAATGTAAATGTAATCACATACACGAGGGGCATCTCATTAAGAAAAATGTGTCCTGTTGGAAATTGGTAAGGGAATCCAACGTGCTGAAATGTGGAACACGTGACGGCATGAGCTAACCGTTGCTCGGCAGAACGCCGGAGCAGAATACATCAGCATATTTAAAACCAGCATTCATTCTTACTAAATCTTACTAAACTCTGTTATACAGGGAGTATAACAGTGCTTAGAGTGTGCATAACTCCACCTCAGTCTCCACACAGAATGAGGTTTGAAATCACCACCACTGGCGTGACAGGACTCATCACGTTTCATTTGAAGTCAAAGCTAATAATCCTCCGATGTGGTCAGGGAGATACGTAGGCTCAGACGATCATATGGGAAATATAGACAGCAGCTGCATGATTTGCTGCATATGAATCTGAAAAACGTGGAGATGTGTGAACATGTGACGGACCCAGTAATGTTTCCCTCTCCCATTTTCTCTCTCTGCACAGTGGGATGCCATTAATGAGATGGACGAGTACTTCAGTCCCATCCACACGTACCAGGTGTGTAATGTTCTCAGTGTGCGGTTGCCTTGAGTGTTTTATTAAAGGTAATTATTTTAAGAATACATCACACTTGTTGCAGGGAAAGTGGGTTTTTTCTCAACATAAATTAAGTTTGATTTTAAAACACAAAATGTGGGTAATGAATCACCACTTATGTTTGTAAGATTATGTGGTAATAACTTTCATTAAATAATAAAAAGAACATTATACAACAATTCCTGCTGGTGTGCAAAAGTTTATTTAGTGATCTTTCAAGGAGGTGGTTTTGATGCTTTACACGTGACAGTCTTCTGCTCATATGGACACACATGCAACAGTAACAGGGAGAAATCCCAACTCGGTTCCTGGGTTTCAGCACTGCTGCTCAGTATGTGACATATGGCAGCTGGGGCCGTATCCAGGTTTTTAGTTCCACAAACGACCTTCAGGAAATTGTGACCAGACATAGTTTGCTGTTAAATGATAATGTCTATAATAGACTATTCGAGATAGATCAAATAAATCAGCAACTCTTGATAATGTTTCAATTTTTTAAGGAAAAATACTTCTACTTAATTCAGCTTCTCAAATGTTCATATTTGCTGGTTTTCATAGTACATTTGATACCTTTTACACTCTGTTGTTCGAACAAAATAACATCTATCCAAAAGTCTGAGGAGAAACTAAGCCACACACTGCTTCTTTAAAGAGTATAATGTTGTTTTTTTATTGATGATGTATGTTGCTGCTTACTCTGAATCAGGTCTGTAACGTGATGAGCCCCAGCCAGAACAACTGGCTGAGGACGGGCTGGATCCCTCGAGAGGGAGCAAGGAGGATATACATTGAGGTCAAGTTCACCCTGAGAGACTGCAACAGCATGCCCGGAGTACTGGGCACCTGCAAGGTAACACTCTGACAGAGGGGGGAGGGAATGTGTGGGAGAAGGAGCCGGCTGTAAAATAGCCAGTTCGAATAAAAAAATCATAATCTGTCTATTTAAACTCTTAAACAGTTCAAAAGTGGTTTTATTTAAATATCTGTATAAATGTGTTCTCTTGTATGCACCTGTGCACCAAAACAAATTCCTTGTATGTGAAAACCTACTTTAAACTAATTAGAAAACCATTTTTTCCTCCAATGGTACCAACAAATCTGTGTGTGTGTGTGTGTGTGTGTGTGTGTGTGTGTGTGTGTGTGTGTGTGTGTGTGTGGTAGATAGCTCTGGGGTGTGCATGATAACACTTATGCACTGCAGTACCTATATTAGGCATAATTAATGATCACCATCCAAAACCTGAGAAAACGAGAACCTGGAGCAGCTCTAAGGCCGGAGTGTGACTTCATCTGAATGACCAATTATAGACCTGACAGACCTCCTGACCAAAACTGTACAAAACATGTTTGAAAAATTGAAAAATAAATAGTTTGGGTGGAATTTAGTTTACTCAAGAAGTTATATATTTATGTGCTGTCATGATGCCTTCATAACTTTTCATCGATCACCGATATAGGGCACTATAAATACCATAAAATATAAAATCTCATCATATCTCAGTGGAGTGTAATAAACCAGACCTGGTTAGTGTCTACTTCATCAGATTGGCTCCTGACATGTAATTATTTATACCTCGATGCATTTATGTTACTTTGTCTAATAGCAAAATCTTGTAATATTGAATTTAATTATCAGTAATTTGACCTTTATTTGATAGTTGTACGTTCTACATATTTGTGTTATTTTTGTATTTGTACAATTATTATTTTATATTTCATATTTATTACTAATCTACACAGTATCCATGGTAAAAATGCAATGCACAATCCATCATGGGGGAACAAGTCAGACCGGGCTTGTGTCCCCCAGGTGACTTAACAACCGCAAAATGAAAACCTGTAAATATGAATGTACAGCATATCAGAGAGAGGCGGTAACTAAACTGACATTCAGAGTAATTATCTATGTATACTAAGTGACCTGTATCATTGTCTTTGTGTAATGTGTACTTTTTAAGAAATCTCCGACCATTGGCCCTTTCATTTTTCAGTTAATGTTTATTTAGATTGTCTACATAAATCATTCCGTATTGTAAGTTTCCTTTGTTTCTGATTTTCTTTTCTACTGAATAGTTTTACTGAGACTGGGCTTGTATCCCCCATATCCCAAAAGGCTTGTAGGCAATAAATCATGTGTGAATCAAAATCGGAGCTGTTTGTGTTTCAGTGTTAAACTACTGTAGCTGTCAGCCGTTAGTCCACCAACATTACAAAACGCAACGCAGAGACTACTGGCTGATACCCCTATCAGCGATATAAGAAATGTATTTGTTGTAATCAAAAGCAGCTAGACCCTGGGTACATTTACACCTTTTAAACTCCTGTCTGTAATGCTTCTTGGTTGCATTTACACTTGGCTTTTTTGATATTGGGTGTACAAAGAGTACATTGGGTAATAATGTAACACAATGAACACATATACAGTACTCATGCTACCCTTGTTTGTTCCACAGGAAACCTTCAACCTGTACTACTACGAGTCTGACAGAGCGGTGGGCTCGGCCATACGGGAGAACCAGTTCGTTAAGATTGACACAATCGCTGCTGACGAGAGCTTCACGGGGGTGGACCTGGGAGTCCGTAGGCTTAAACTCAACACTGAGGTATGAGCAACGACACCAAACAACAGCACACATGCACAGGCTCTTAAAGCAACATCTCACTTTGGATTGTAAGTTACAGTAATTCCAATTCTCGGCACGTCCACCTCCACGGGAATTCAAGACAAGTTAGAAGCAGCCTCAGCCCTGGAGAGGTTTGTTGTGGAGAGTTTCTGTTTTGCAGATCAGTGAAAGAAAGCAAACAGCGGGGCTCAGCTCAGTATCATGGGAAATACCTTGATATTAATAACAGCTTCATATTCGATACAGGATAGTGGAGCTCTTTTATTGATACCTTACATTGTTACAAAGATGGAGATATGAAAGACACAGTATAATTCATTGTACACTTTAAATGTGCTACACAGTAATCCTGAGTAAGCTATAGAAAACAGGTTTTGTTGATACAGTGGCTTTGCCATTAACCCTTTACTTTACTCTGTTCCTCTTTTGTTCCTATTGTAGTGCCAAAGGGTGAAGAATGCTACAAGTATACTGCTTCACAGTGGCTGTTCTTCGATGCTTTATTTATTAGTTCAATTGTAGAACTTTTAGTTTAAGTGTAAAACAAGTCTATGTGCTATATACTAAATCGATAAGAAATCTACAGTACCACCCATAAGGTATTGTTATCCATTTATAGGGCACTCATTGAAATACTTTGAAATTCAAAAAATCAACCATAGGCTGTTATTGGAGAGCATAAAAATGCTTTATTTCTTTTGTAACATTTTTCAAAATGTTTCATTTTCCTGTAGAAAATCAAGGCCAATGAAGTTACCATATCGGGTTACTCGCCCGTCAGTGGTAAAACAAATACCAATAAGTATTAATATAAGAAATACACAAAAAACACCTATAAGGTGAAAGAAACATGTGTTTTACAACATTTGAACATCACATCAGAAC
>JAVQJD010004691.1:0-44904 GCA_036023655.1 Nannoperca australis
TATTGCAGTGCACTTCTTTTGCCTGGTGTGTTTTTCACACACACACACACACACACACACACACACACACACACACATATATAAACACGGTGTGCAGAGACAAATTACCATAACAGCCACCCACTTGCACAAACACGCATGTGCACACACACACACACACACACACTGACAGACAGGGAGCTGCCGGGGTAGGACGAGGTCATTCGGTGCTTTTGCTCTGGCCCATTGACTCAGGATTGGTGCATCACTTTGGGCACAATACAGGGCTTTGCACCAAATACACACACACACACACACACAATTACCTTTCCACATAGACACACATACTCACATTCATTCATACACACACACACACACACACACACACACAAACACACAAGTACAGAGGTTAAACAATGCAGATGCATCGACAAGGGAAGGGTTACTGCTGCACATGCACTCCCAAATGACCCACTGTCTAAACCACTGAGTCAGACTGCACAGCTGTGTGTGTGTGTGTGTGTGTTTTGTGTAGCTCTTTCTGGTCTCTGGCTCTCGTTCTTTCTCTCTCATCTCTGTCTCCCCCTCTTCTGCCCGTCTGTCATTGTGTTTCACCGTGTTGTCATTTTCAGCCAGGTCAGCTCTAATGACAAGCCAACGTACCATACACAAGACCCAGTCATAATAATAAACGCCAGGCTGCAGAGGTGTATCATTTTCACCACACCTTCTTACCTACCTGCGTAGCTTTACATAACCAGTCCTAAATCACACACTGTCACGGTATAAGTCAGTGGAAATCCCGCAGCTAATGTGCGCTGACACAGTTTCTGAGATGAAAACACTAGGAGACCCTTATTTGCTCAAGTGGCAAATATGGCTGATTGCATCTGGTTACAAAGTGAGCTCTCAGCAAAGGCAGACTGCATTCGTGATTTGTTCCAAAGCATTTCTACTATCAGCACAGAGAGAATATTGGAGACTGACAGGAGAGAAAGGGAAAGGATTGTTTGTGGCAAAGGTTGCAAGCTGGATTTGACCCTGTGGTGCGACGAGTACATGATATTCACTTCAGATTCCAGAGCCACTCCCATAGAGACAGCCCTTACTGCGCGAACCAACTCACAGTGAAGCTTCCAGACCATTTTGCCTGAGGGCAACAAGCCAAAGCTACATTTGAAATCTGATTGTACGTGTTTTTTGCACAGGAAGATATCTCCCTTTGGCAGGAACTCTCTTGGAAGTCATGTTTTCACACCAGTGCACATACACATGTCAGAGACACTGTCACTCAAAGCATGAGGGGGTGGAATTCAATGGGAATTCCCAGCTGTGGGAGTATGCTGTCTCTACAGAGCTAGACATAATTCACAAGGGGTCTTTGAGTTTGAGGGTGTTTGCATTTGTCACCGCTGGTGCTCCTGAATGCAGCAGTGGTGACAGCAGGTATTTGGAGAAGGGATGGTGAAATCCTGGGGTTTACTCTTTTATTCTGCTCCCAAGTCCCATTTCCTGTCAGCTTACCAGGCGTGAAAAAAGAAGATAAAAGAGGGAGACAGAGGTAGAGCAAACCTCAGAGATGGTGGTAGAGTAGCAAAGTGGGCTGAGAGACTTCTTCAGGTTCATCCCCTGTAACTGAGGCAGGGAAAATGGAACATCTCACACTTCCTTCCATGACCAGGGACATTGCAATCTCACTTTCTGGCAGTGCCGTTTCATCATCTTTTACTATCTTGTAGAACAGCACAGCGGTTGAGATAATAACGGTGGCTGCACACTGCGCCTTGAGCGCCAGGTAGTAAAAGATTCGACATTTATAGTCTTCCTTCCCTGCTCTCACAAAGCCGGCGCCTTTGCCAGTAGAAACAAGAGAGTGGAAAGTGGAAAGAGAAGGGATTTGCAGGGATCCCTGTCCACCATTTTGTGTGTTTGTCTGTATTGTGTATATAATGTGTGTTTGTTTCTCTGGCTGTGCCAAGTGACAGGCATAAAAGTAAGGAAACCTGGAGTGTGTATTTGTTCAAGTATTGACAGAAAGTGAATCCAATTGAAGTGTATTGACCTCTGTTCCACTCAAGAGCGCCTCTTTTGTGACACCTAACTTTATAACCCCCCTCTTTATTCAAGCCTTCTGTTGGGTTATATATCTTGTGGAGTTTTACAACCTGTTACTCACTGTATGTGTGTGCGTGTTATCAAGTGTGTGTGTGTCGCAGTGCCCTGTGGGAAGCGGAACCATTTCTCTGTGAGACTCGCTGTTCGTCCTGTCCCCTGTAAAAAAGCAAACGTCTAATTGAGACTAATTAGCCAGACACAGAGCCCCAATAAAATGTCACGCAATACATTCACAGATCCCCCAGCTAGATCTCTGTCTCCCAATCCCACTCTCTCTTGGTCTCACCCACCTAGATCTCCGTCTCACTTTCCCACTGTCTCTTGGTCTTCCTGTCGCACACAGACATACAGTACTCCTTTGTCTAACTGAATCTAATATCGCTCTAAGCCCGGGCTTTCTGTCATTGAGTTATTCACCCAGTTATCTGAGAACAACTTTAGTCAAAGCGTCTTATCTCTTCTGCGGTTTATGACATTGTTGTAAAACTATTGAAAGTTCTATTGATCTCGGTCAACTTGTTCCTCTTTGTCTGACCTGCTTGTTGTCTTTCTGCTTTCGTTTTTCAGAGACGCTGATGGACACAAAGTGGGCCACAACAGAATTAGCCTGGACTGCACACCCTGAGACCGGGGTGAGTTTATTGCATTTTTGTGCCTTTATGTCTTTCTGAGAGTAAGACAGATGTATTAATAATGACACAGATGATGAGAGAAGAGATAACTGTATACTCAACATTACTGTTGGATTTTTGTCTTTGTAATTTCACTTATGTTTTGAACAATGACTCTATACTTTTATTCAGGAGGTAAATTAAGTGTTGAGTGTGTGTGCATGTGCCTCTACATACAGTGTGCATGCATGTCTCTGGGATGTTAAGTCCTGTGCACCTTCATGAGCAAATCACTCTACAGGATATATTTTGGGTTTCAACATGATGCGCTTTTTAGCGAGCAGAAAAAGATACACTGCAATCCAATTTCACTGACCCGCCCAGTCACAGATGTTCCCTTCCCCTTGCCTCAGTGTACTGAAAACATGTGAAAAATGGCAATTTCCTGAATTAACCTTTTAAGCACTAAAATATGTCTTGGTGTTGACCCATTGCACGTCGCAGCATCCAAATCTACCACACACAAAGTGATAGCGACAGCCTCATTTTACTTTCCCATGTGGTCTCCACAATGGCCTAAAGAGGAGCAAAAAGAGTCTTGACCCCTCCTCAGCTAAACTTCAAAGACCCCCCAGCACTCCTCCCCTTGCCTTTGTGTGGCTCGCTGACTTGGCCCTTGTGTTTTGAAAGGTGGGCCCCCATTTTTTATATTTTGTTTTTACCCCAATGCACTTGCAGGGAAATTCCACCCCAGCTGATCGAAGTCGCCCCCCCTCTTGTTCTCCCCTTCCTTTACTTCCAAGTAACTAAGCACTAATGAAGCCAGACACACTAGCCACCTCAGCTGCAACAATCAGTAGGACAAACCCCCTCATCACAGCCTTTCGTGCCCTCCTTCCCTCCTCCCATCCATCCATCTTCCTTTGCCTCCCTCTGCCCCCCTCCTCATCGTTAACTTAAATGCAGCAGCGATGTTTCTACTGGTCCCATGTGCCTTCACGTTTCTTTTCCAGGCAAACCCGCAACAGATGCTTCTTTTTATGAGATATACATACAGTGGAGAGCCTTTTGCACTCAAGATTTCCCACATTACCATACCACATTATTAACTGAAAGAGTGGAGATGAGTTTCTCCCCTGCTTTTTTTGTGTTTTGTTTTGCAGCAGAATGTGCCAGACGGTGGTTGTCCCTGAGTTATCTTTTTACCCTTTATGTTTTCGCCATATCCATACAGAGAAAAAGAAAAAATCAATTTCTAAGAAAAACTCTTAGAAATAGACCCACTCAAAAAGAGACTACACACACTCTCCCAGGGATGCTGTCCAGCCAAGTCTGAGTCACAGCATCTCTGTCTTGTTTCAGAGTGTTGCAAAACACATACAGACAAAGCAACAGCCATAACACTACACAAAGGGTAAATAAGTGTATTTGTGACAGTGAATCCAGAGGCATATAGGTGCTACTATTATTGCCACCACTCTCTCTCTAAAAGATAGGTTCCAGAGCCATCTGTGAATGTATATCTGTATGAGCACCAGGCTCTGCCTTCACATACCATCTTATGTGTGTGTACATGTATTCTATTATATTCTTTCACCTCTGCGTCTGCACTTTGGTATTTGGATTTTTCAGACTAACTGTCTGTATATGTGTGTATAGCCTCTGGCATATGTGCATCACGCATGTCTGTGTGTAGGTGTGTGCGTGTGCGCATGTCAACACCTATCTTGAGCTGCATCTCCCTGTATTGTGAGTGTTGTATTGTCCATATACCGTATCATTTATCTTCCAAAACAGATGGGTGATGAAAGGGGAAATCCACTTTATAGCAGGGCTCCCCTCAGACCTGGAACAGCACCCACAGGGTTTTTCATAACCATACACTGATAACAAAATACCAAGTTAGATAGCTTGTGGAGATAATAACTATTGTTAGTGTATCACTGTCTGCTTCACAGACCCTCAGCATGTTAAAACATGTTATGAACACGCTAAAATGTCCTGAAAATTAGCATCGTAGAGCTAATTCATACCAACAAACAGAAAAACCAAAGCACACTAATTGCTAGTGCTGAGATTGTTGGAGCAACAGCATTTCCTCTAATGCCTAAAGCTAATAATACTAGTTTATCTAAGTTGCCATCAAGGTTGCTAACAGTTAATGTTAACATTGAATTCACCTAAAGTTGAAGAATGTTTTTTGAAGGTATCGAAAGGTCTTAAAGAACTTCTGCAGGCCAACCTGCTTCCCAATTTTCTATTCATACCCTTAGCCTGTTCCAAAGACTCAGTTTTGCCAAAAAATTGGGAAATATATTTTTCCTGTGGGGCTTTGGACTTTCAAGGAGGGTGAAATGAGTCACAGAAGCATTGTTCATTGTCATCTGAAAGTAAAATTGAATGCTTTGATTGGAAAGGACACAGAGAAAATGGAGTGGATCGCAAATCTTGCATAATAATGAATCTTGTTGGAAATCGATGCCAAGAAACTTGAGCCTTTGTCACATGACCTACTTAATTCATTCAGGCTTTGTAAGTAGGTGCTCAGAATGTTTGGTCACTGGTGCGTGTCTTGGGTGGATGACCTCTCTCTAAACATGCACATATACAAAAAGACAAACACACCTACACATACATAGACTCAAACAAACACACAGAGCAAGTACAAGCTCAGGCAGACAGACTCACACAAGCACATTTAAACAAACACACACGGCCTCATACACACACCCACAAACACTTGGCAGTATTGCTTTTTTGTAGTGGATGATTTATTACACTAAACTAAATACCCATTGACACTTCATGCTTTTAGCCATCCCATTGACCTGGCTGGTGATTATCGATACCCTCTGGTCGCTTCCTCCTTCTCTCTCGCTCTCGTTGGGCCATCGTTTTAATGCCACAGCCGAGCTAAGCCCATTCTCCCTCTCTTCCTCATGGCCTCCAGGGTCTTGGATGAATAGCCTTGTCTCCACCACATCCATATCACAGCCTTAATTAAGATGCTCAGTGCTCAGATGGAAACAACTGGCTCGGGAGAACAAATTTCTGCCTTTATGCCAGAGTTTCGAGACAGTCAAATGTTCTGTTGCAAACTTCGGTCCCAAGAGTGCAATCATAGACATTTAGTTTTTATTAAAGATGTGTCTTGGCATTTAGGACTTAAGTATTTTTGTCTTTTAGGGTGGCAGGGGGGCTGAGTGATGTGAAAGACCATCTTGTAATCAGAAGGTCACAGGTTCAATCTCATTGATTTAAGTAGCAAGTCCAATGACAGCCATATAAAGTAGTACAGATTTTTAGCTAAAACTGCACTCTAACTTATTCCTTTATCTAGTTTTATGTTGTTCTGTTTAATTTTCCTAGTCATAGTCTTTTAAATTCTTAAATGCATTGTAATGTTTTATGCAGTTGCATTTGCATTTGAAAGGTGCTATGCAAATAAACTTACCATGCTTTGGCTTAACTAAAAAATAAATGCACTCTGTTTGCCTAATAGGAAAGGGGAGCAGATCCCTCAGCACACACACACACACAGATATACACACAGGAATCGCTATTTGAAGTGAAATGATTTAATCGTGGTGTCCTCATTCGAGATTGAAAAATGCATTAGATTACTGTGTCTCACAGCAAAGCTTTTACAGTCTAGTTTGCTTGTGCTCATTTAATGAAGCTGGTAATCAAAGTTTAGAAAATTTAATCCCATTTTATCAAGAGTAATTCACCCCCTGGGTACTGTGGTAGCATTGAAAGATGTAGAGGAGTGTAAAAACAGAAAAGCATGAAGGTTAACCGGTGCCTTTTCCCTGTCTTTATTAGAGGACGTTACGATCATTGCTCTGTAATTGAAGCGTAATTGGTTGTGAAGCAATGTGCTGCTACTTCCAAACAGATATGAGGTAAACATGCTGTGGTGGCTCTGTGGTGAAGAGGTGGCAGGTTGCTCTAATTGTGATGAATTTGCTGTCCTCGTCCCCGGCTTTTCACTACACTAACCAGAGATGAAAGGCGTTGCATGGCAAAGGCAAGGGACTGTAATTGAAAATACCCCCCAAAACTTCTTTCTCTCTAGGTCCTAACTTCTGCCCTGTTTCTTTTATTCTTTCTTGACCAAATGTAGGAAGATGTACGGAGAAGAGTGAATGTACATTCCAGAAACCGGACAGACATGATGCTTATCAGACTGAGTGTCTGTCAAAGATATAGACAAATATTTACAGCCTCTAACCTGTTTATGTTTCTCCTCTACTTACTTTTCAGTGGGAAGAGGTGAGTGGATACGATGATGCCATGAACCCCATCCGGACGTACCAAGTTTGCAATGTTCGTGAGATCAACCAGAATAACTGGCTACGCAGTGACTTCATCCCACGGAAGGATGTGTTGCGGGTATATGTGGAGATGAAATTCACAGTGCGTGACTGCAACAGCATTCCTAACATCCCAGGTTCCTGCAAAGAGACCTTCAACCTCTTCTACTATGAGTCTGACTCAGACTCAGCCACAGCCACCAGCCCTTTTTGGATGGAGAACCCTTATGTGAAGGTGGACACTATTGCCCCAGATGAGAGCTTTTCGATGCTTGAGTCTGGGCGGGTAAACACAAAAGTACGAAGTTTTGGGCCATTGTCCAAAGCTGGGTTTTACTTGGCCTTCCAGGATCTTGGTGCTTGCATGTCACTCATCTCAGTGAGAGTCTTCTACAAAAAGTGCTCCACCACCATTGCCAACTTTGCCGTTTTCCCAGAGACAGCAACTGGGGCTGAGGCAACGTCCCTGGTCATTGCGCCGGGAACTTGTGTCCCAAACGCCCTGGAAGTGTCCGTGCCACTGAAGCTTTACTGCAATGGAGATGGCGAGTGGATGGTTCCTGTAGGAGCCTGCACCTGCTCAGCTGGTTTTGAACCAGCAATGAAGGATACCCAATGTCAAGGTGAATGTTTTTACAACAGATGTTCTAGGTCATTCAAGGATATTATGACTCAGTGTTTGTTATGATGGATTAATCTAGAGTTTAGACAGACATTCTTTAACAGGTACACACGGTTTTAACTCCTATGTTAGCTGCTGAACTGACCCACAGCAATTCAAGAAATCTTTCTAAATCTCTAGAACATTGTGCTATTTTTTTAAACTTATTCCACTGTCTTACCTTACTGGAAGATGATTGTGGGGTTGGGGGGATTTCCCTGTGGCAATCAATAATGTATCACATTATTACTGTTGAGAACAGTTACATTTGCATTTTAGGCAAATAGTATCTGATGGTTCTATGCAGAGTGAATTACAATGAGTGAGTAGTAAGGGGTCAAAGTCTTGTTGAAGGACACTTCCTCTGGACACTTGACTGTTGTAGACACACTGATTGTTGGATAAATTAAATCGGTATTGTTTCGGCTACAGAATACAACCTCTATCACTAAATTGTCCAGCTGCCACAATATTATGAGCCATTTATATGCCTTGTATTCTTTGACACATAAATCCAATAACTACATGGTAGAACAATACACACTAGATGACAGCAGGTGACTGTTCACTTCTCTGAACTCAGTTTTGCCTGGCAGCTGGTTGCTAAATAAATGGAAATGCAGGGAAGGCTGTCTGTTTTTGCAAGCTGGTAGGCCCTATGATGGTTTCGGGTCTGATGGAAAACATGACGAGTTCACAGAGGTTGAGTGCAAGGTGAATTTAAACCGCAAGGTCTCGGCAGAATTGTAGTGCAGGTGACAGCAGGAGGAGAGGGAAGGATAAATGGAAAATGGGTGTGTGTTGAGGGGTATGGGAGCGTAAAATTAGGCTTAGAGTGCGTAGGTCAAATAGAGACAGCAGAATGAGAAAGAGAGGGGAGATGGCAGGGTAATTGATCAGCAGGGTTGATTTCGAGGTGTCTTAGCATGTACAGTTTATTTATGGTTTGCGTGTCCTCCTTGCTTGCCTAGGTTCAGAGGGCTCATTCTTCTTATAGCAGGGAGAGATAGGGCTGAGAGACCTTTTGTTCAGTAACTATTCAGGTGATTAGACAGAGTGTGGGTGGATTCTTTACAATGGAAGCTTCTGGCAGGCCCTGAGAATTGAATGTGTGCTCACCTTTAGAAAGAGAGTGTGTATGTTTTTCTGTGTGTGTATGAGAAAGAGAGAGAGAGAGAAAGAGCATAGTAAATCTAAAGCATGGTGTGTGTGGTTAAAAACTAATTTGTTTGTTCCTGGCAGCTCAAGGTTAAAGCCCTGGCGACTGGACCCTGATAAAATGTTCTCTAATCAAGCTTCACTGGAATCCACAAGGGATAAATCTCCCTCTCTTCTTCTCACATCACCTCTCCTCAGGTCCACTCTACTTTTCTCTCCTCTCCCCCTATTTTACACCATACTAATATTTCTCGCCATCTCTTCGCGGTGACTCTTCCTTTCTCTGCTTTTCTGTCCTTGTTCCAGCATGCAGTATCTCCTCCAGCTACACCACCACTGCACTCCCTTTCTCTGTTCTAGTTTTTACCTCTCCATTCCTTCCTAATTTAAAGGCCGTCTCTCTCATTATTACACAACCAGTATTACAGTAAGGATGTAAAATTAATCGATGAGTCTTTTTTTTGCCTTTCCACTCACATTTTTAACTCCTAACATTCTTTACTTTTTTTTCTCCAAGCTCCACACTTTCCAATTTCAGCATACATTCTAATCAGTTCCTTAAGCTCTATGTTCTGCATGAGAGGATAAGACACAGGGGAGTGGGGAAGAGGGGGGGGGGTGCCTGCAGGATTAGCATTTTCTATGCCTCCACCTCTTCCACCTCTCCCTCCCTTTTTCTCTAGCCCCTTGTTTCTCTTTCTTCCTCATTCTTTAGTGGTTCCTCTAAGGGGAAAATGGATAAAAGGAAAAATATGACCCCTTTACTCTCTGGAAGTAATTGATCAGCACTTTTAGCTCTTCCCTGAAAATAAAAAGGTTCATTTATTGGGAATGCTCCCTCAATATCTTTCGTTAGGCTAACATGTTTAAAAACCAATACCCTCATCCCCTGAGAGTTGAGAATTTGCTTGTAGTTTACTTTTTGTTGAGTGAAGTTAAATTAACTTGCATGGGTCATGATAACAAATCGAAGAAGCTGTTCTCCCACATGATAAAATTCGAGGTAATTTCTTATCTGTTTATCGAGCAGTACTTCCTGTTAGCCAGTGGTGTGGATGACTCTGATTAATGGTGGAAGAACAAATACACTTAGTACTAATGTACAAGGTGCAGTCAACTGGTGGTTTTATGCTAATATTGAACTTTCAAAAACAGGAGAACAGAAGGAGCAGGAAATGGTCTGCTGTAGATTTGACCTCCAACCTTGCTTGTTTTCAACAGCGAGCAAAAAACAAACATAGGAGCTATGGGGATAATTATCATTTAGAGGGACAAACATAGTAGTGTGTCCTTGACATTGACGAGCTAACGCACTAGTGGGTCAGCTAATCAACTGGCCCCTGTAAACTTTGCCTGTCTTACCTGCTCTCGTCTTTTTTATTAAGCACTGCGGCATACTCATTCATCTTTTATCGAGATAGTTTATCAAAGATATGAAGCTCGCCAAAGTGTTATAGATCACAGTGCCGCTGTCAGTGTTTCCCTGAACGTCTGTAACTTATCACCTGAGTTATAAATGAACAAACAGCTGCTATAAATGGAGATAATGCACTTACAAAGGCTAGCAGTGTTTTCATCGGATTAACTAGGCTTCACCAATCAAGAACTAGTTTAGAGAAAACTATGTTGAAGGTAGTTTTGTGTAGGTCTGTACAGGGAGTGATATCAAAGATACAGATACAGTTTTTGGTAAGGTTTTTGCCTTGAAAACATTGAGTACACTGAAGTGAAGGCCAGGATGGTGTAAGTGTGTGTGCACAGTTGTGCCCAATGTTTGTGTATGTGTGCCTCTCTGATTGTCTGTGTGTAGGTTTATATGTATTTTATACGGAATTCAGATAAAAGCAACATGCCAGCATTTTGGCTCTGGGGAGAGTGTATGTAATTTTTCTTGACAGTCTCTTCGTTTGAGCATGGGTTTATGCAAACAGCTACATGCTGCCCCTCTATTTTTCCACTGCAGTTTTCCAAAGATGCAGTTTCCATAAGTGAGTGAAAAGGGAACATGTGAGGCAAAAGCAAATCATGTGCACGAGCACACATGTACATAAACACATACATGCTAAACACATCAAATAAGAAGGGAAGTGGGAAGAGTGTTTAAAATGTAAGCTGTGTGACCCTAAACTATCTATAGTTAATCACTATTTCACATCCTGTTGTGAATAAAATTTTGTATTTCCATTCCATAATGAGAGGAATTCAACTGCTCCATGGCTAGTTTGAAAACCATTAATTTCAGTTTTAACATCTTAAGTTGTTATTCACGCTTTCTCTCTCTATTTTTATCATCATCTCATCAGCTTGCAGCCCTGGCACCTTCAAGTCCAAACAGGGAGACAGCTTCTGCTTGCCCTGTCCAGCCAACAGCCGTGCCAGCTCAGGAGCATCAAACCTTTGCTCTTGTCGAAATGGTTACTACCGCTCAGACACTGACTCTCCTGACTCCCCCTGCACCAGTAAGTAAAGACTGCTTTCAGCTGACTGTATAGTATCAGCAAGTTTGAATATGTCATAGTAATAATGTGAAAATTATGTTATTGCAGTCCTTTTGAAAACAATGCAGCATGCAACATGCAGAAACAACTTCTGCATGTTCTTGTTCCCAGTCAAAATACAGAAATGGGTTTATATATCATACCCAGACAGTAATCAAATGTATTGGTAGCCATAAAACAACATTTTTGACTGTGTGGTAAATGTTCTCTCAAACTTCCCTCTTTGAATTATGACCTCAATGGATAATATAAGCTCTCTGGAGTATGTTCCCACCACTTGTTTGGATGGCAAACAAGTTTGCTTGCTTTCCCAACGTTATCCAGAACTTTATCCAACACCTCCCCCACTGCCTCTCAGTAAAGTCTATCTGTTTTCAATGCTGCCACCTCTTTACAGACAGACAGTGGAGGAATTTTCTAGTAGAAGAACCTTCGTTAAGAGTGCACGCGAACATGAACACAAGCTAATTTCTTCGCTGGTGAAGAGAGAAGAAGATCCTTTTTTATGTTGCTGGGGTAGGGGGCTGATTCTCCCAGAGTGCAGTTAGAGATAAGGCTCTGGTAATTGGATAAGAATTGCCAAGGCTCTGCCAATAGTTTGTCTCTCTCGTCCCCCCAAGCACATTACACACACACAGACACAGTGGAAATGAGCATGCAATTCAAATTTGAACTCCTGTCCTCTTTTTTCTCTGAAGAACTGCTGGAACAGCCTCTTGTTATGTGGAAGGAAAAAATGCTCTATTTAATGCATGAAAAATTTACTACTACCATAGCACAAGGAAAATTCTTGGGTTATGAATTGCGCTGATAGCCACTATGTAGTATGTATGAATGTATGTGTGTATAATGATATGTAAACTGTGTTTTGCTAAATTAATCTCTGTCTATCGTCAGTATGTCTCTGTACCATCACCAAGACAAATTATTTTACACCTATTGTCCATGGAGATTAAATACATTTTCTGTCCAAACCTCTTCTCATCCTATCCATGCTTTACCTCTCTTTTGCAGCTGTTCCTTCGGCACCACGCAGTGTAATCTCCAGTGTGAACGAAACCTCACTCGTGCTGGAATGGAGCGACCCACGTGACTTGGGTGGCCGTGACGACATCTTCTACAACGTTATTTGTAAGAAGTGTCTGCCTGAGCGGGGAATGTGCTCACGGTGTGATGACAACGTTGATATCTCGCCACGCCACCTGGGCCTGACCCAGCGCCGCGTGGCCGTCCGTAATCTACAAGCCCACACACAGTACAGCTTTGAGATCCAAGCGGTCAATGGTGTTTCCAACAAGAGCCCCTATACCCCTCAGTTCTCTACTGTCAACATCACCACAAATCAGGCCGGTAGGTACAGCTGAAACCTTGTGGCTACCTGTCAAAGATCAATGTTGAACTCGTAGGCACAGCCAACTTTCAAAGACTGGAAAAAGATTCAAAGGAATGTCAGAGAATAGGTTCTGTGCTTAAGAAGTAGAGATCAATTTCTTGTAAGAATGTAGGAGTGTGTTACATATTTTTTCTTTGAACAGGGATTGAGAAGGAAGACATTCTTCTGAATGAGCTTAGAGAGGGACCTTTTTCACACGCCCACAGTATGCGCTCTCTACTAACACTGCTGCAAATAGCAATAGCGAGGCAGTGTGTATTCAAAGTGTTGAACCCTCAGTATTCTAGCTGCCCACTGCTTCCAACCCACCGCTCCTCCAGCCCACAGCAACAGCAGTAACTAGGCCATTGTAGCAATCAGTGCTGAGATGAATATATTTGGGTTCAGAAGACTCAAACCCAGCTGATGTATATACAGAGTAACTTAGGGTAGTAATGAAAAGCTATTGCATGTGTTACTTATAACACAGTTGTACTGTTAGGAGTACAGGGCAAATTAAATCCCAGGGTAAATGATTATGGATTAAAATAGGTAGAATGATATGTAGGTAGGTAGGTAGGTGGGAAGGTAGTTTGATACATTTTGCAATTACTTAAGAAATGTGGTCATTTTAGTTGGTTCCATTTACCTTAAATGACCTCAATACATTTCAGTGCTCTTGAGGTTACTCTACACTTTGTTCTTGTCAGTTGGTGTCTTTATTGAGGTTCTCCCAGGGCTTTTAAATTGTGCCTTGGATGTGTTTAGTCGCTATGTTAAATTTGCCATTTCTGCAGGCTTAGACAACACCAAGGATTATCCCTTGCTCCTTCCCCCATCATCTCCCTCTCCTCTCCATGGCCTTGTCCTCCTCACCTCTAACCTTGTGTGCTTTCTCCTAAAAGATGCTTTAGGAATGCCTTCTGTTTGTGGGTCTTGGACCCAAAGGCCCCATCTGAGGGACTCATTGTTTTATAAGAGGTCTGGCACTGGGTTGACAGGGACCACTGTCCATCCTTGGGTGCTTAGGGTCAGTTGGATGCAGAGACAGAGGTGAAGGGAAAGGAGTGGGCAAGAGAGCATTAACTGTGATAAGATTATCCCCTGGTGTAGTCCCCAAACCATCCCTGCATGTGCATTCACCTTTTAAGAACCAAAATAAATACTAAGGCGGTGATAAGCCCCAGAGGCCACCTCCATGGTTACTGCAACGTCTTCTCCCAGAGGAGGGCCCCTAATCCCCTGGCCAGAGTAACCAGGGGATATGTCTAGGAAGCATTGTCTTCTATGGGGGGAAAGAGAGATGTGAAGGGCCTGGGTAAATGGAGATGGCATGGGAGGGAAAGAGGCAGGAAAAGAAAGGTTTGGGGAGCAAAGAAAGAAAGTGAGACAGAAGGATGTCTGGTCACAAACACAGGCAGCAGAGGGAAAAAGGAAATGCAAGGGGGAGGATCAGAGAACTAAAAACTGGGGATCAAAAAGCTTGAAGGAAGTGAGAGAGACAGACAGAGCGGAGATCGAGGTCTACAGTGATGAAAAGGAAGATGAAAAGTGAAGAGCTGAAGATGACTGGGGAAATTAAAGAAGGTCATTGTATGATTATAGGAAAAAGTGAGGAACTTTATTTCTGAAGAGAAGGTACCACTGGAGATAAAGTTGAAGGTATGAAACAAAAGAGATGGGTTAGACTGAGAGAAGGATGTGAGTCATAGGTACAGAACAAGCCTGAACTTAGAAAAGAGGAAAGAGAGACAGGGAGGCAGACAGCACTTGGCCATTAATAGGCACATGAACAAGCATGAAAAGCTCAGGTGGGTGGAGTGCTATTGTGTTTTATGCTCTTCTGTGAGTGTGTGTATCCATGAACCAATGCATGCATATCTATTTGCATGCACATTATATAAATGATGTAATCTATAGTGTGCTCACATGTTCTTGTGTGGTAACAATACACGTAAGCACAGTACAGAATGCATATAACTTTTATAACTTAGTAGGCTACAAAAAGAGGAAAAACACGACTGTTCCCAAACATTTCCTCTAGTTCATGGAGCAAAAGGGCACCAGTATTTCAGCAAACATGCAGTTAAATGACTGAAAAGTTCACATCTGTATGTGTGTGCTTGTTCCTTAGCTTGCCTACAGTTAATGTAGGGTAGAGGGAACTGCATGTACTTATCCATCAGTTTTGCAGTTTGATTCTCTTGTCACAGGAGAATTAGACATCCCCCCCGTCCCCGAGGACTCTGGGAGGGAGAATTTGAGCATTAGTGGGGAATGGTTCTGCATACTAACTATTGGCCAAAGCTTTTCACAAAGCCCGCAGCCCAAGACTTTGTATTTGGGATTCTGTGGACACACAAAGGGCATAGAACTTGAAAAGACATAAAACAGAAAACGATAAATAAAGCGGATTTTCCTTTATTTGTTTTGCCCTGGGTAGCTCCGTCTGCAGTTCCCACAGTTCACCTGATGGCGGCCACAGCGAGCACCATGAGCCTGTCCTGGCTGCCTCCAGAGAAACCCAATGGAATCATTCTGGATTATGAGATTAAGTACCATGAGAAGGTAAGCAGCAATGTAAGTCAACGCCTCTAATTCAATCCAATTTCATTCACTTGCATGGTCTATTTCATCTGTGTTTCTGTAAATGTGGAAAACAAGGCCTCTGCTGATAAACACATGGTTGCAGTGAGGTAAGTCACTATTTGCAATCTTAGCTTGTGTGATCATCCTCACTTACTTATTCCCGTCTTTCCATCCCTCTATCCTTCCTTCCCTTTTCTCTCTTTCTCCCCCCAATCCTTTCCCATATTTCTATTATGCTCTGCCCTTTTCTGTCCTCCTAATTCCATCTCTCCCTTTTGCCCTCTGTCTTATCCTCCATCCTCTCTCAATCCATGCACTAGAAAGTTTCTGTATTTTTCAGGGGCCCAGAGAGTTCTGACTGGATTTACCTCTGGGAGTGAACAAAGGCTCTCAGTGTATATCTGCTCTGTTTTTTGTCTTGTTCTTCTCCCATTGGATTAGCACACTGGCTACAATCGGTCTCTGTCCATTGCTCTGTCTCTCTCGTGCTCTTGTCTCCATATTTTTTTCAGCCGCCTGCATAGGAAGGATAGAACAGGGGGTCATGATAAATGGGAAATTACAGGGGGGTCCTATTTGATATTGTTTCATCACTAACTCTCTTTTTCTTTGCAGGACCAGGGTGAGGCCATTGCCCATACCATGACTGCCCAACGAAGCAACGCCCGCATTGAAGGTCTCAAGGCTGGTACGCCTTATGTGGTACAGGTCCGTGCCCGAACAGTGGCCGGTTACGGCCGTTACAGCAGCCCAGCCGACTTCAGCACCAACCTGCAAAGTATGTTACTCCCATACCATACTTCATTACCCACGGATATATTGGGATATTTGTGGCTTAGCAGCAATACCACTATGATAGTGCTGTGCATAAGCTTATGAACATAATGGAGGCTCAAAAGCTTATAGAGCTAGAAACTACTATGCCTATTTTTCATGCAAAAAAACTGAAATCCTTATAGAGAAATTGCTTTATGATTCTGTGAAAATCTACCATTTCCTAGCAATCAGTCAAGGTATGAGCCTCACTCTTGCTCTACATCATACTCATCATTAAGCAAAGTAAAAGAACTGAATAGTCTATCATGCAGTCTCCATAAGAACATTTATTAGTTCCAGGTTGCTTTCCCTTCTGCTTATTACAGCCTCAAGAACACAAGGGCATGGTTTTATCTACATAAGCATACAATTCTGAAGTAGGCATGAGAGGCATACAAGCCTATAGTCTGACTTACGACAAAGCACACAAACAAGCTTTACAAATGGATTGCAGCTAGTGTGGGTGTATGCTTGTGACAAGTTCTCAAAGTAACCGCTTTCTCTATTTGACCCTTCAAGCTGACCCTCCAAAGTCCTGGCAAGAGCAGCTGCCACTCATCGTGGGATCAGCCACTGCCACTTTGGTATTCATCATTGCAGTTGTGGTCATCGCTATCGTCTGCCTCAGGTCAGAATATACACTAACACTTTTATCAGCCTCTCAAAAAGTCAAAACACGTGAAAGATGAGAATGAGCATCTTGGATATCAATGGTAAATAACAATGTGGCAAAACACATCTGCCCTGACTCATTTACTTTTTCCAGCCTACAGAATATGTTCAAACAGTGAGGATTTACAGAAACATTTGTGGAAAATATTCTTCTAGTTGAAAAAAACTGCGATAGCTTCAAATGTCAACTTTGTTTCCATGTCCTCCAAACCACCCCAGAACAGTCTCAGCGGATTGCTCTGCCACCTGTGAGGCCACTGAATGCCAGATTAGCCTTCTGAATCTGTGAATAGTAAACAGCTTTGGCCAAAATGCTACTTTGCTCACTGGACACAGCATGGTAGAGCAGCTGTTGGGCCTGATAGGCCTGCCCTCATGGCCCAGCACTCAGAATCAACTGTGAGGTTGCCCGAGCACAAAGAACCCAGATGCGCCCCTGTCTGTTGGGCCCAATTGACTGGGAAGATGCAAGTGGCTGCTCAGACATTTCAAAAAGTCTGACTTCATCAGCTGGGTCTAACCATACTCGTTTATCCTTATATCACTAATTTGCCAAGAAGCAAATGCAGTGCGTGTGTGTATTTATATATATGTGTGAAAGGCTGGCACCCACTGCTGACTGGAGCCCAATGGGTTCCCTCCACACGCCAGTTCAGGCAGCGGCTGACAAGTGTGGGCATCGGTCATGCTAGACTGAATAATAATCTCCCTGGCTCCCCCTCCTCTCCTTCTCCCTCCTGCCTCTTCGCTCTCTTCTATTTTCACACCACTACATTGTGTCTCTCTCAGGGTCTTGGCTTAGCTGCTGCTCTAACTGCCACAGAAGAAGCAAAAAAAGTCAAGCAAAAAATTGTAATACAAAACACAAAGCTTCGGCATATTCCGGAACCAAATTAGAATTTGAAATAAGATGCAAATCACTATCGGGTATTATTGCCCTGGTTACTGTTTAGACAACAAAGGAAGCACATTAACATGTAATTTCAACAACCCAGCCCCCTCGCTCTGTCATCGTCTTTAACCCCCCCGCCTCCGCCACCACTCCAATGCTGAGGGGACCCATGCAGGAAGATGAGGACACAGAAACTGCGACATGGGTGAAAGAGAAAAAAACAAATGAATAAAAAAGACAAAGTGACTGCAAGGTAGTGAGAGTCTATGAGGAGAAAATAAGAGGCAGATTAAATTGAAATGAACAGTTGTCAATGTCTGTAGGGCAAGGAAGGCGAGACAGCTGAGCTTGCTGTTTGAGTCTTCTTTTGTCTCGGCTGCTCATTTTGGGGGTACCGAAAGTGAATGGCTTTCACTTGCTGCTTCAGACAATGGTATGATATCCTTTTGTTTAGACTTGTGTTACAGTCCCCAAGTATGAATCATTTTACCACCAGGCATTGATCCAATCTTTATCTACAGCGTATTCCTTGCTTCCAATGCAAAAAGAAAACATCTTCACCAAGCCACATTGTAGTGTGGCTACATCTCTGCTGACATTATTAGGGATCTGTTTTCTCCGCATGCCTTTGTTTCTTTCCAGTATTTGCACCCTGCTGTGTGGAGTCCACGTGACTCAGTTTGTGTTTTCATCTTTCTCAACAGAAAGCAGAGAAATGGCTCAGAGTCGGAGTACACAGAGAAACTGCAGCAGTACAGTAAGTCTCTTTGCTGAGATCCCCCGCGTTTTTGCATTATTCAAATTCCAACAGCAGCATTTCTGTATTTCAACTTACCAATGACTGAGCATCCCCAAACACTAAAGAATAACTCATATACGTGTTATAAAGGTTCTTGCTTTGATCTATACCTGGCTGCCTGAGAATATGTTTTTAGAACTTTACATATTGTTATCTATTGTTGAAATTTTGTTTGATGGCACAAATTCACTTTCCTGTTCTTGCCACTGAATCCCCTATAGTAACGCCGGGAATGAAGGTCTACATTGACCCCTTCACCTATGAGGACCCCAATGAGGCAGTGCGCGAGTTTGCCAAGGAGATCGACGTCTCCTGCGTGAAGATCGAGGAGGTCATTGGCGCAGGTAACCCACCAAAGCTCCTGAGCTACAGGGGGAAGGCTGCTAGTCACCTCCAGGCCATACCGTTAGAGGACTTCACACCAAGCGGTACTTTCACTCAATTCATCGCTAGCCCTCTCCTTGCTCCCTCTCCTCCCACACTCGTCACCTCTTAGGAACCCCTTTATAGTCTTACCAATGTCTTTAGCACTCTCCTTTGTTTTAAGCATTACTAGTTACAGTATGTCCTCTTTAAGTTAATGTGACTCACAGTCCTAGCAACCGTACATTGTTTGCCATGCCATGTGCATTTAGTGTAGCTGTAATACCTTTTGTGTGATAGATTATCATTTCACCCATGCCCTAAAAATGGAGCCCAATCTTGGACCAAGAGAATTACTGTGTAAGAACATTTATTTAATTGAAATAAGTCTGAAACAGGAGTCATTTCTAACTGATTGAAAAATCTTGTTGAATCCAATGGAAGCAGATTTTGGACAATGCAAGACTTCAGCCCCATACAGACAGGATTTATTTCTCTAGGGAAAATTTTAATCCTGCCCGAGCACATGTCAGTGTTTTTTTCTCTTATCTCTTCGAGTATTAATTACAGCCCTACTTTTGTTGGCCTTCCATTTTTTTAATTTCCCATACAGATAGAAACCTTGTATTTAAACCACATGGTTCTGCGGGGTGTAATACACTTATTTTATACAAATCCATTACTTTCTTACTGACATAATACACAGTTGTTATTAAATGCCCATTTAGAGAATCTGGCCCTATAGGCTTATCAAATAGGTTGTAGCTATCTTACATTGTTTTATGTGTTGTAACCTGGGGAATGTGCACAACACAATTCCTGTCATCAGGGAACATGGCTTTCACATTGTAGCTAATATTCATCTCCTGCACCCCCGTGAAATATCATCCCGTCTGGATGAGGCATAAGATATTAAAATGTTTCTTGTCCAAGATTGGCTGTTTCTGACCCTGCCCACTTTTTAGTATCTTGAGAACCTCTTTATTAAAGTAGGCTTCTGTTGGATCACTATATTTGACCCCATTTCCTGGCACTTACACCTCTTCCACTATGTGGTTGTGGCCCCTCCTTAAGAAACCATCCCTAACATTTGATGTTGTAGATAGTAAAATATTTTATGTATTTGATATATTTGATAGTATTATCTCTGCTCAAAAGCTACAGGACTGTGCCAAGTGAGATTGAGTTTTCTTAGCAATGTATCTGAGCCAAAACGGAGGACGTTGTGATGGCAGAGATGGGAGTCCCTACTACTGCTTCTGCTACTACCATTACTACTGCTGCTACTACTACTACTACGACTCTTCTACTGCTGAGGCTACTACTTGAAACCCGTCGCTTCCCAGCATTCGCCTTTAAAGTGACAAACCCTCAACCCCTGTCTTCCCTGTCCCCCCTCCTCTCCTCTACCCCCCTCCATTCCTTCAACCCCTGCCCTATCTCCCCCCAACTTTGTCATCTTTGCACCCATGTTGACACACATCAATCTCATTGCTTAATTTCTCTTGCATTCTTGCACACGCTTGGTGTAGACTCTAAACGTAAAACCTCCACAACCCCAAGAACCCCCAAGCTTCTGTCTCCACCTCTTTCCTCCTCCTGTTCCCGCTTCTCTAGCCCTTCCGAAGCTTAGCACCGCCCCCCATGATCCTTGCCCCTTTCCTCCTCTGTCCCCACTCAGCTCCTCTCAACTTGTCACATCCCTTTTTTATTTTTATTTCGACATGCGTTTTTTCCCCCCAACTTTACATCTTCTCACATTCCATCATCATGCCTCACACTCACCATGCTGTTTCCTTTAATCCGTAGCTTAACAGCACAAAGTCACTGTATGCTCCACTATCACCACCATCCGTTGACAGTGTCCTAGAGTCCTGGCTTCTCTTGCAGTATCCCCTGCCCTACCCCTCCTGCTACCCTTCCCTGGCTCCTCGGTTCTAACCAGTTAACTGTTCCCTCTCCCCTCTTTTCCCCACTCTCCTCCACTGTTCCGTCATGCCTCTCTCCCCTCCCTCTTTCTCTCTCTCTCCTTCCATCTCTTCTATTCCTCTTTTGTCGTTTCTCTGGCTTTCACCTGGGCTCTCGCAGGAGAGTTTGGGGAGGTATGCCGCGGTCGCCTCAAGCTGCCTGGACGCCGGGAGATCATTGTAGCCATCAAGACTCTCAAGGTGGGCTATACTGACCGCCAGAGGCGAGACTTCTTGTCTGAGGCATCCATCATGGGCCAGTTCGACCACCCCAACATTATCCGTCTAGAAGGTGTGGTCACCAAGAGTCGGCCAGTAATGATTGTGACCGAGTTCATGGAGAATGGAGCACTGGACTCCTTTCTCAGGGTAAGAAAAAACAGGCACACACAAACACATTACACACAAGAATAGCTATAAGGTGAGCTACTCCCTATAAAACATGATCTGTGATTTGATCAGAAATCCAAAACTATCTTGCAAATAAGCTAATCCAAATCAGCTTGATCCTGCTTTTAGTTATCTCACGTAAAATGTCTTCTTGAGCTCTGCTGCAAAGCCCACAATGGATATCTGACAAATGCTGCTTTCAGGCTATTGATGACATTTACAAAGAGCTCTGTCTCCAGTGAATCACTACCTCAAAGTCATCATACAGAGAAAGGGGAAGGGAGGAATGGAGGCTGGATAATAGAAAAGAAAGATGTTATGTGTGAAGTGATGGGAGATGGTAGACGCAGGTACGAGGACATATGCAAAGAAAGTACTGTAACAGACACTGAAGAAAAAAAAAGACAGGTAGAACAAATTAAGGTAAAAAGGAGACAAACATATATCTGTTTGAATATGCAACCCAATTTATTCTTGTCATTCTCTCTCCTACCTTGCCAGCTCAATGACGGGCAGTTCACAGTGATCCAGCTAGTTGGCATGCTGCGTGGTATCGCAGCAGGCATGAAGTACCTGTCAGACATGAACTACGTGCACAGAGACTTGGCTGCCCGTAACATCTTGGTCAACAGTAATCTGGTGTGTAAGGTGTCTGACTTTGGCCTATCTCGTTTCCTCGAGGATGACCCTACAGACCCTACGTACACCAGCTCCCTGGTGAGTCAGGGTATATGTGTGTATGTGTTTGTGTAAGTGTATTCATGTTTGAATCAATGTTTAAAGGTGCTACATGTAATATTTTAACATCAATACATCTCTATTATGTAAATTTTAGCCCCTTTTACAAATCGATCCACAACATTGCCATGTATGAGAATATTTAAAAAATCTGTGGCAAGTCTGTTGTCAGATGACATGACCATTATGGGACAGGAAGAGGAGGTTTTATTGTCACTGTGAATGGCATGTGTTGGTGGGGAAAATAAGAACAGTGGAAACAACGGACTAAAGTAAATATATTGCAGCTGAATTAATCTTACCACTGAATGTGTGACAACCTCCAAAGGGGATAAATAATGTACACTGGTGGCTATGTACATTTTCTTACCTGACATGTTGCTTACATGTTTCCACTGAAGCTGTAGCAGACAATTATGTCTAAAAATAATGTCTGAATGTCTGATATGAAAGTTTGATTCTGACTCCTATTCTCAAATGACACAACATGTAAAACTGGCAAAGCAGGTTAAGGCACATAGGAAAGGGTCCTTTGAGATTGAGTATAATTGTCATAAATGAACATGAGCTCTGGTATAAAGATAGGCAGCCTCTTCTGGCCTGTATGTGAAAGTTTAGTTTTTGAGCTTCTAGGTCTTTTAACTTCTTAACACAAGAGAATGGCTCTCTTTTTCTATGCAACTCAGCTAAAGCCTTCTGAGTAATTGAAAGTCACTTTCAACATGTATATCCTATTTAGTAAAGCAAAAGTAAAAGCAAAAAACACCCAGCGCAATGTCAGAAAGAGTAAGGCATGTAGAGTCTTTTGGTGACAGGAAACAAGGTTGCTAATTGGAAAGTGTGTTCTTTACTTAGAGACACAGCTGGCATGAGATGCCAATCACCTTGCCTATATTTCAATTTTCTCTGGTAGTTATATGAAAGGATACTATGATGGTGATATATTGATGTTGAAAAATAGTTTGTAGCACATTAAATATTTTTATAGCTTCATGTGTTTGTACATATCATTTCCTGTAACTATGTTACTAACCCTGTATGTATGTGGTGTTAGGGTTCTACAGCATGCACCCATGTGTTGTGCATCAACATTTCCCTTAGACTGTGTTTTTCTCACCCTCTCTCTCCCTCTTGTATGTGTGCGACTCTGTGTTTGTGCTCCATCCCTCCAGTATTTCATGCTCACCTACTCATTCGCATATCCACAGGGAGGGAAAATCCCCATTCGCTGGACGGCTCCCGAGGCAATTGCCTACAGGAAGTTCACCTCGGCCAGTGATGTGTGGAGCTACGGCATTGTCATGTGGGAAGTGATGTCGTATGGCGAGCGGCCGTACTGGGACATGAGCAATCAAGATGTAAGCTGATATGAGTCATTTTTTCCATAATGTGATATATGCATACTTAATGTGACATATTGTGTGTGTGTGTGTGTGTGTGTGTGTGTGTGTATATATATAGTCTGTTGAAATATTCAGCATCAAACAGTAGCATTTTGCAGTAGAAGATATTAATTTATAGAGCCATTCTCTCACCACATACTCTTCCACAACTACCACTCATAGTTAATCTTTCTCTGGCCCTTATTTCTATGTATTCCCTCAAGCTTTTTTATCTGGTTTATCTCTGACTCTCTCGCCATTTCCTTCATTCATCTCTTCTGTCCCCCCTCACTTGCTCTTTTCATTGACCCACCTCTCTCCTTGTATTGTCCATTCGCGCTCTACACCATACTCTGTGATTAGAAATTATTGTGATTTCATCCTTCCTCAGGTGATAAATGCCGTGGAGCAGGACTATCGACTGCCCCCACCCATGGACTGCCCCACAGCACTGCACCAGCTCATGTTGGACTGCTGGGTGAAAGAGAGGAACCTGCGACCCAAATTTGCCCAGATTGTGGCCACACTGGATAAGCTTATCCGCAATGCTGCCAGCCTCAAGGTGGTCACCAACAGCACACAGTCCACTGGGTAAGTTATACAATTATAATATTGGTCAAATTAAGTTTATCATATCAATTGAAAGCCCTGTTAAGCAAAGCTTTAAAGCAAATGCTGTATCTTGTTTATTTTCTTTGGAGCTGGTAATCATAGAAATAGACTTGAACTCCTGAGTTTTATTAGGTGGATTAGTGATTTTCATAAAGGGCAATAATGTGTAATCAAAACATTATAGATATTAGGGCTGATCGCTTTCTAAAAGCCTTCTCTGGTTTTCTTAAGAGGAGGTTTGCTGGACTTTTGTGATAGATTACAGTAAGAGATAATTATTTTATTGAATGAAGTCACTTGACTTTTCAGCCGTGAGAGTACCGGCCGAGCCCATTCATTTGCACCTGAGCCAGAGCAACTACGATAATGATTTCCGCTGTGCAAATATTCCTTATCCAAGTTGATACGGTGTATGTGAGTCAGTCTGACTCAGCCGTTACAATCTGTTAACTCCTATAAAGTGCAGATTTCTTCCCATACAACTCTTCAGTTCTCACAAATGCAGCCTGGGCCATTATGCAAATCCAAATTACCACCGCTCAATACAGCCCTTAAAGCAGCTCCCTTGCCAACTGGGAGCTCAATCAATGATGTCACATCTACATTTAGCTGCACTTCCTCCCTCCGCAACCCGTTTCTTGGAAAGAATTCGGAGGATAGAAGGTGGCAGAGTTGGAGTGATAAGGAGGGGGATGACCTACCTATCTGTCCCTGCATCAGGGTCTTTCTGTCTTGAGGGAGGGCCGCAGACAATCCTGGTTTAGGCTCATGGGGGAACCCAGGGTCTCGGTTGGCCACCAGAGTGACGTTCTTAGAAGATTAAGCGTGCGGTTAATTAGCTCGATTAAGGCGATACAAAAAAGAGATGGGAGCACCTTTTAATTAGCCACTAACGAGATTTTAAACGGGCCAGCGGAGAGGTGGCCTCTTGCCGACAAACCTAAAAAAGGGAGGGGTGAGAGATGACACTGTCATCCTGGTCGGCATTGAAGAGTGGCTGGAGGTTAGCTAACACTGTCTGGCATAAAAGTCCTTTGGTTGAGCATGTTATGTGTTCATGACATGAATGCATGTTACATTGTGGGTGTAAAGTGTAATGAGCAATTTAATTGATTGTTTAATGACATTAGGCTTACTTCACCAGTCTCATGAGTCATCTTCTGTGTTTATCTTTCTACTGTTGAGTCTCTATTGAAAATGCCGAAATTCACACTTGACAAGTGAATCACATCCACTCTTCTAACCTTCTAAAAAATGCATCAGTCTATCAATCAGTCTAACTATCAGAACTAACTCTTTGGAGAAACCGCGCTACAGTACCAACTATTGACGGTGAATTTAGGCTTGGCATGTAACTTTCTCACTAGTGTACAATATTACCCGGCTTTCCTGCTGTGTTTCTGCTTGTGGCTCTCATGTGGCCAGCAACGGTCTGGACCCTTTTGAAGCCAACTTTGGAGATGGAGGACTAACAATAGTCCATTAAGAGAAGCCAGAGTCTGGCGTTAACGACGGCCCCAGGCCTTGTGCTCTGAAGCACAGGCCTTATTAAAAATCACTCCATCTACACCACTCAATGGAGCCTCTGTATCACTGTTATTAACTCCCCGTCCATGCCTTTTCTCTTTTCTCCCTCTTTCTCTCTCCATTCCTCTTTTAATTGTTAATGAATCTAATGCCATCAAAAAGGATGACAGGGATCAACAGAGCAGAGAGGAGGGGAGACAGTGGTGTTCTTTCTTTTTGCCTGCTCCCTCATCTGTTTCTCCTCCTTCACCTCCCTATATCCCCCTCCACCTCTACCTCCTCTCTTGTTCATTTGCTCCACTTCGCTCTGAGTTGTAGCACAGTTTTATTAAAACTCCCAAGGTGGCCTCTCTATCTACAACATTGATCAGCACAGGGAATTAGGTTATTCTTTAGAATGGCCCTTTTTGGCTGTCAACAGGTGTGCAGGAACATGCAAAACAGACTCAAACACATTTTTAGGTATACACATACACACACGCTTCAATTAAATCAAACGACTAAATACAGACACAGATGCACACTCAGATACTCTTTCCTTGTATTGCCAGTGCCCAGGTTCATGAGTCAGTCTTACCATGAAACCCCACACAAACACGTCAACATCTGTGTTTACATTCCACAGATATGTCTCTATGATCACAAAGCATTTTCCCAGAATGTCTGTCCACCTCTGCGGGATTGTGTTGCATGCATCCTTTTGTCTAGCCAACCTTGGATGATGTTCCAGATATCACATAGTCACACCCTGAGACAATGTACTATAAAGCATATGGCTTGTAACCTACATGTTAAGTTCAAGTTCAAACAGGTATTCCAAATCAAATTTTGAGCTAACCAGCAAAATTGTATGGAGTGAAAAGAGTCTCAATGTGATTTGTAAATGTGTATTACATGATTTGTAATTGTAAAACAAGATTTGTAACCGATTTGTAAAATGCAATACACATTTACAAATCATATTGAGATTATAATCACTCTATAAAACTGCTTGGAATCCAATCTTTACAGATCAGATATAAACCACATTTATAAGTGGTTTGAAAGTGTTCAACCACTTAGATCAGATTTTTCAGTTTTCTCAGTCTCCATGCAACACAGTAACATCTCATTGCAATAGGAACAACAACAGGGAACAATAAACAGGAAAAGAGCTTTCCAGATATGTGCAGGCTTTCATAAGGTTTCATTATAAGGAACATGTGAAATTATGCATTCTTACATCACAGATTCTGTCAAATAAATGCATTCTTGACAAAAGAAAAGCGCGTCTAGTTACTATGACAACTGTTGTTTTAATAATAGCAAGTTTCTTAACATCAATCTGATCTTGTTTTTTGTAAATTATAATATGGGTAGTCATCATTAAAGACCAGATTGGACCCCTGCCCCATGAACACACCACCTTGCCTCACCTGCTGCAGCGCCATCATCCACCACCTAAGCCTCCAGCCAGTCTCTCCACAGTCTTAAAAGTACCCCCACCCACCCCCCGCCCCCTGCACACAACTCCTTAAATGTGGAGGAGAGGAGAGGAGAGGGGAGAAGAGAGGAGGAGAGGTGGAGAAATGGAGAGGTGGCGCTCAGCGGGGGTGTTTGGGGGTGAGGTTGGCCGGTAGAGGCAGTAGAGTGACGACCTTAACCCTCTCATTCTCTCTGTTTCTCTTTCTCCCTCCTCCCTCCCCCACCCCAATGTAGGGTTTCCCAGCCCTTGCTTGACCGCTGTGTGCCAGACTATACCACTTTCACCACTGTGGGGGACTGGCTGGATGCCATTAAGATGAGCCGCTACCGTGACAACTTCGTCAACGCTGGATTTGCTTCCTTTGACCTGGTGGCCCAGATGACAGCAGAGTGAGTGGAGAGGGAGTGGATTCAGCTAATCAGGCCCAGTGTGATTGACTGGGCTGAGTTTGAGAGACAAATGAGTGCTATACATTTTGACCTTGAGGGAATAAAATGTTCTCATGGCTAAATTAAATCCTAACCCTAATAAGATGTGGAAAAGGCGCTCTGAGTAGGTTCAGACATCAAGTAAATAACATAAAGGATAAAAATAGCTAATATTTTACTCTGTTGGTACATTTAGCAGACATTGCATTTGTTGTGCTATAAAGATAAATAATGCCTATCATGCCTTTTACTGTTGTGCGATGATAAATTTACTGGCAACACAACTTGCCAAGAGATATGAGAGAGAGATAATGTGAGCACAAAATGAGAAAACACAAGATATTCCATGCTTTTCCATTAATTTGGTATTCAACTGACCAATCAGGATAGGCTCGCCATAGTGTGAGGATAGAATGATTATGTCATCAGGATGGGATAGGTAACACTCATCTGCTTCAGATGAAAACAAATCAGACACACAATCAACAAATTCACAATTTAACAGTGTAGTACAGTTTTTCAGCAGGCACCTGTAGCTGCTTCCTCAACTATGATCTCCAGTTGACCTTGACAACTCACCCACCTTCTGCAGTGTTTACAAACAGGAAATTATGTAATGCAAGTCATGGAAATTGGAGGCCAGTGATGATCAAATAAATGAATTAGTATTATAATGATAAATAAATTATCCTCATTAGCTGGATAATAGGCAATGGAGGTGGGTGTAATTTGTTTCAATTTGGCCAGGCTGACAGGTGTGGTGTACTGTGGCTCTCTGTTGCCCTTAATGGCCAGTAATTCCTCTAATGGTGCCCATTTATTATCATTTCATCCTCCATCTCTGCACTGATGGGGATGGCGAAATATGAAAGAAGAAAAAAAGCCACCATTTATTTGTGTGAAATTGCAGTGATGCACCCTTATTTGGCTTTGGAGAGGATGAATGTGCAGTGTACATTTGTGTGTGTGTGTGTGTGTGTGAACATACACATGCTGTTTGCGTGTGTGTGTTTGTCCATATGTGGGTTTAGGTGCACACTTTTCTGCTACAATGGATGGGGCCACAAAGTCATTGAGACAAGCAGAGTGTATGGTGTCTGTGTGTAATATTATATTATCTAGTATTTGTGTGAGTCTCTGTGTGTGTGTGTGTGTGTGTGTGTGTGTGTGTGTGTGTGACTAAACGTAGAGGACACAGACTGTGGCAGAGTCCCAACAGTCAGCTAATCGCTGCCCCAGACGCCGTCCTTTCTCTCCTCAGCTATCAACTGGGGAAATCAAACAAGCGAGCGGAAAAGAGAGACTCTTGTGATATTATTGTACAGTGTTAAACCAACATGGCCATGATGATTAGATTATGCTGTCTGACTAATGACGGCCAAAGCAGGTGCGCTCTCCCAGGCCTTTTTAAGGGTGTAGTAATGTCAACTGTATGTCAACATTTTCACATTTTCCCACTGCACCCTCAACCTGAGGTTAAACCCCTCTACTTACTCTAAAGATCACACTGTAGCTGGTGTTAGCCCTCGGCTAAAATTCTAATTTACACTTTCCAGGCTTATTTGCTGTCGTTTTTCTTGGATATGTTTAAGCACTGAGGAATGTTGTGCAACAGTGGCCAAGTTAAAGCTGATTTACTGACTCTCAGACTAACTCAAAGTATGAATGACAGGCTCCCGAGTAATCTGGCTTGTATCTTACAAAAAAGAAAGATCTTCTGCTTCTCTTTTTCTATAGCTAAATGGCAAGCTGGTGAGCAGCCAGCTGCCAAACAGTAGCTGAGTTTACTCTTTAATCATTAACTATCACATTATGGCCCTTTGACTCCCCTCTTCTTGCCCACCTGCCAGGCAACAGAAGTATCTTGCATTACGACCAACATTCACGATAGCTGGATAAGTGTCTCCATTTTGTTGACATACCCTCTGGAAGCCATTTTATGGGTGATTGCCAAGGTGCTTGCCTGTCCCTGTGTAGAGTGTGTGTGTTTACTTGTGGGTGAAAAGTGAAAACTTCAGACGTGATGTTTTTCTAATTTAAATTCTTTTTTATAACAGAGCCACCTGTTCTTATTTTCCTCTCCTTTCTTCTCACTTCACAGGGACTTGCTGCGAATAGGGGTAACGTTGGCCGGCCATCAGAAGAAGATTCTTGGTAGCATTCAGGACATGAGACTACAGATGAACCAAACACTTCCTGTTCAGGTGTGAGCGACAGGACACACAGACCCATACAGTCGAAGGACAGCCAGATAGGAAAAGGGGGGAGGAACTGTGCCAGACAGAGCCATTGGAAAACCCTAGCTGCCTGACCCATCTCTGCCAATTAGACGCTATGAAACTGGCTTGCAGTGCCTCTGACAATTTTTTTTCTTCTTTATTTGACTACCACTTTCATTTCCTGTTCCTGCTTTTTTGTTATTCGTCATTGTTTGTTTTTCCATCCAATCAGAATTAGTGTGTTTTTGAAAGAGGAAGGAGAGTTGACCCCCTTATATCCCATGCGTGCCTCACCAGCTCTGGTGAGGGTTGACGTTTGCACACGTGTGTTTTAGTGAGGTTGGCCGTAGCCCTGTAACTGAAACGTCACACTCTGATCCTACCGCAAGAGCCCCTCCCCTTGACCTCTCAACTGAGCTTTGATAGAGGTAATACTTTGCAAAGAATGAACACTCTGGTGTAAAAAAGTGAACGAATGTTCACACACATAAAAAAACAAAAAAAACAGAGGTGTTTCGGACCCACAGGCGATCGAGGACAATTCTTTCCCTGATAGAAGTTGTTTTATTGTGCACGTGTGTGTCGTTCTTCATCTTCATATTGAAGGTGTGTTATCGAAAAGGGCACTTGCAGGAGAAGGGTGAGGTGGTGGAAGAGGAAATATGATGGGCTGAGGTCAAAGGTCAAGATGATCACAGAGGTCAAAAAGGTCAAAGGAAGGCAGCCACATTTTTATGGCTGCTGAATCCTCAATAGGTTACCAGATGACCTCTTCTCCCTGACCTGAAGTGACTCAGGATAGTTCCACAGCTTGGGATCACCTGCTCATCAACTGTATTTTTACAGATAAAATGTTTTATTTTTGTTTGTCCACACAACATTTTTTTTTTTGTTGCTTTCTTACACATTTTTGAGAGATTTGTGGTTTCAAAATGGCCGGTCGAACCTAAGTACCCCCACTGGACGCTTTATGTGATTAAGGGGCAGCAAGGACTGTGGCAACACTAAAGAAAGACCACTTGGCCTTTTGTGTGTGTTTTTGTATGTGTGTGTGCGCATGTGCGCGTGTATGTGTGATTAAGTGTGCTTGGATGTGCGGGTGTGTCAAGTTGCACACAAGTATACTGTACAATACAGCTTCCGCTATTTGCCACTGTGGAGAATTAACGCATGAACTGAACCGTGACAAGGAGCAAATATATCTGAAACAATTACGCTATATTCTGTGGACAACTGTTAAACATTCTTTTTTATTGAATCCAAAAAAATGAACTTTGGACATACATATATATATACAATTATATATATATATATATATATATGCAGGAACAGAGAAACCATGACGGACACCTTACTTTCTACTTACTATTATCTGGATTTAGAAATAATCAAAATTATTGTTTTAATTTCTTGACATCCTGCCCAATGTATTTATTTGTTCCTCGCCCGTCAACCCCTGCTCCCACACCAAGACCCAGATGGACTGTAGGCCATTGGGACAGTGGACTTGGAACAATCAGAAGGAAGAGAAACTCCAAGAGGATTCACCTAATGAATTGATTATTAAACAACAAACAAGAAATTGCATATAAATTGGATATTGTATTTTTGTTGTTGTTCTAAACAGCCTGTACATGTTTTGTAAAAAAAATACGATAAATAACAAAAGAAAAATGGTGTTTTGACAAAATGGAAGTGCCGTTGTGAAATGTTTGATTCAGAGTGAAATCAACAGAAAGCAAAGGAAAAAGAGAGAGGAAGGGTAAAGTCAGGAGGTAGAGGGGAATAGATGACACTCATGGTTAGACTGCTATTAATAACATGTCGCCCTTTTGCTCTCCGTCCATTGTTGTGTGAGTGTCTGTGTGTTTGTGCGACCTGAACTGGATATTAAGCTTCCCCAATCCATTCTCATTCTAAACATAAAGAGCATTTGTGAAGCACTGAGCTGTTACTAATTGTCTTCCAGGCACATTTTTTTCAACTCAAAACCTCCTGCAGACCACTCAAATGCATCCCAGTGGTTTACTTATGTTTTAATTTTACTTATATACAATCACCTTTAACAATGGGATTCTCCCAACCCATCTTATGTAGAAGTGTTAAGCAGTCATAAAGGCGAAGGTTCAGAGAGGATGACCAACCTGCCAATAATTTCAATCGCCCCAGAGGCGAAGCTCCTTCACTAGACCTGCAAGTTTGCTTCCCTGTAACAAGATCCTCATCAGAGAATCCAGAGCTGTCAGAAGAGAAACCTATTGGTCTTTGTCTGTCAGGTCGATTAATGCAGAAGCCAATCTGGCATCGTGAGGAATACGAACATGCAGCGGGCGCAGACATACGGCGAGCTGACCTATCATTATCTCTCTTCATTTCCTGTCTGGCCTGCAATCATCCTGTCTCAGCTCAGGCTGCTGCATGATTAGTACAGTGCAGGATCAACAGCCCTGGCACGCAGACAACCAAAATCTGCAGCCCCCAACCCCCTCATTCTAAATGATAGCAGCTGCATCACGGAGACCATACTATTTGCACTCCTCACAGAGGGGTGTTTGAAGGTAGTGGATTAAGGGATAGGGCTGCATCACTGGTATGATCTTCCAGACGTTCTTCATATTGTTTGGGTTTGAGCTGATCAATGCAATATGTGAATATTATTAGTTAGGTGTGTAATGATAGCGTGATGTTAGACAGTCTGTCTTGCCATATTACTTTTGTCAGGCTCTCTTTTAAGTCCCTTCAGAAGTCATGGAGGATATTATGCAAAACAACATTGTGTTTTCCGTTTAATATTGTTTCATCTAATTCCACATACAGACGTTTTTACTACTGCTAGTACACTCTATAAAGGGATTACTAACTTGTAACAGTTGTAGTACACAACAAAGTCATTTACAAGTTATTTAACTGGTGTGTACTCAAACTGTACAGGAAATAAGTCTCATATCATTACATTTGTTTCATCAGTTGCCAGTTCAAATTTCTGATACAATGGCTGAGAATCAAATGCACCGGAATCATCGGCATGATTTGTTATGATGAGAAATTGTTGCAAATGGCTGTCTTAGACGAGCAAACTTTTTTTTTCTTGATATGATTATTTTGTTTCTCTCCAAAGCAAAACAGTATTTTGATTGGAAAAGAGTTGCATATTCTAAATTCAGAGATGACAGAAGAGCAGAATGAATGCAATCAGAAGCTCACTTTTACCCAAAGTTTTACAGGAATATACAATAGAACTCCCTCTTCCTGCACTCAGCTCAATCATTCAATCGCCAAAAACCCACTGTCACACCAACAAAAAAAAGTTGATGAGCATAAAAATAGAGAATGGGGGCTAAACACAATCAGATGGCAGACATGGCCACTCATGAGAAATGGCAGCGTTTTGGAGCTCGCATGAACTATTAATGAGGTGCACATGGTGCTCTGGGGTCTGGAGTTGTGTTCACCAAAGTCAACCGGCCGTGAGTGATGAGCTCAACTGGCACTGTTGCACATCTTAAAATGATTAAACTGCCACCAAATCAACTGAAAACAATTAATCTTTAAGTGGATTTTCACACATTCACGGGAGGGTTTAATATTCAACATGCACAGAAAGGAAAGAGACACACTCGTGTTTTTTGTTCATCCTTCTGACTGCACATTGCTGAAATTAAGATGGACTGTTGCATTTGTGTGTGTGTGTACGAGAGTGTGTGGAATAAAAGGATTGCCATTTTATACAGAAACACTTTGATCAGCAGAGTTTAGGCATTGTCAGATGTGGTTATCTCTGTGTGTGCCAATAGGATGCAAACTATCCCAACATTCCTTCCACCTTTCTTTCCCTATTATACATCTTCCACAGATCATCAAATAACCACACCCACCCTTCCCGAAAACCCCTTCACTTACAACTCTCTAACTTTCTTTTCTTCAGTTGTCTGTTTTAAATAAATATATACAGTATTGTCTTTTCTTCTGTCTTCTAACAAGCTCACTCCACATCTGTCTTTTGGTCACTTTTGAAAACCCCCTCTTCATACAAGACAGTGAGATGTGTCAGACAGTACTGTACATGTATAGTGAACAGGGAGGGGGGGCGGAATAAAGCGCTGAGAAATGCAATTGTTAATTCTTCTTTGAAAAGCATTGAGATGTATTTAATGGTGCAGACATACACAACAAATTACTAAAAAATGATGATGCATTCTTGTAGAAATATTTTTAAAAGACCCTTTTGCAATTAAATTATTTAAGAAATGTGACCTGATCTCCTGACTGAGTCTTTATGTTGTGTTCTGAATTCATCTGGACTTAAAGCAAATCATTTTTTGATGAGGTACTATGCCAACACATAATCACACACATTTTCCAGTCAAGTAATTGCCCAAGAGAAAAACATTCAATTTCACTGCTAATCTTTATTGCCATCTCTCGCTCCTGTAATCCTTACCAGAACTTCATGGAGTTTTTCAGCAGTTATCACAATAATATGTCTTGTTGATGAAGTGGCACCAAAGCCTCAGTTCAGATATCTATCTGCTTCAGATAAACATACCACACTCCCAGATTTAATTCTGCATATGTGTAATAATGTGCTCCGTGTGCCTGTACACAGGAGGTGTTCATTTTTCATCCAAAGCTCTCTGATTTGATGTTTACGTTTCAGACAGGTTAGGGTGCATTCTTTCCCTTGCCTTGGAAAAGCCTGAGGACATTTAGAGTAACACTGTAACAAATATTTTTTGTAAAGCTGCCTTTCATCTTTATAGCTACAGGCACCTGATGAATGGATATTGATCCTTGTGAGAAGTTACCCAGAGTCCATCTATTTCCAATGCTCCTTTAGTTCCTTGAAAATATTGTTACGATGAGTTAAAGATCAAAGTTCAAAGTAGCTTGGCAAATTTAGCTGTCCAGAGGAATACCAAAATGTAGCGACATTATTCCAAATCAGATAATATCTCACAACATGGTTGCTTTGCTTTCAGTCTTACAGGTTTGCAAGACACGTTGCCAAATCAAAAAGGTTGCAAGCCACAGTAGAGCAATGTCAATCCCATTCGACTCTAAAGCGCCCCATATTGTCTTTCAAGCCCACTAATTTATATGAGCTCCACTCATCTCTGCAGGCACTGAGCCAACAGCCTTGTTTTCCAGCAAAAAAAGTGAGAGATGCTCAGATCATAGATTCTGCCTCATCCACCCCTCGCCTTGTCCCCTGGCTCCCCTCTTTTCCCTTTCCCTGTCCAATTAAATACAGAGGCTTGGATCGGGTGGTCTCGGTGTCTGGGTAGAGCAGATATTTTCGAAACGCTCCCCCATGATGCGCTCTGAGGAGTTTCAGCAGAGGATTATGTGCGTTCTTTTTGTGTTGCAGCAAGCAGAATAAATTCTCAGATCTCTCCAACTTTTACAGCTTCTCATTCTTCACTGTTGTCAGATGATAGACTCACTGGATTCACACTCAAGGTGCTGCAGCCTTCCATGGACACTCATTTTCTTCTATGATCATTTGGTATCGTAACCAGTATAAATGTTTCCATTGTGGTACCACTTTGGCAGAGGAAACTTCAAATGTTAGGAAACAAAATTAACTGTGACTACTGTATGTGTCCTGAAACAGAGGTGGGACCATATCAAAGGTTTTGAATTGTTTTGACTAGCCCTGCTCCTGCAGTGCTCAATACCCAGTATAATCTGTTTGAAGTAAATATGGACCAATGCCAAGATGAACTAGAGCACTGCAAACTTTCCTACGGCTATTGACATAGTGTCACATTACTCCAAGCAGTGAGAATATTGATTGTATGCAGGCCTGTTTCATCAAAATATGTCATATAATGCATGGGAGAATTATTGAGACGTCAATAAAGATACATTTCTTATCCCTACTGGGTCAGTGAGGCAATATTAGCATTAATATTGCAAAGCATTAGCATGTCTTAGCAACATGTCGGTCAGGATGAGGATCAATGCAAAACGTGATCACACAACAATAAAAAATAATAAAAATCTGCTTCCTTACACCATCCTCACCCACTCCTTCCACTCATGTTCAAAGCCAAATTCTGTCTCTCTTTATTCTCTCTCATTCCCTACAGACTCTCCCCTCTTTTGAGTTCCCCACCAACACCCCCACACCCGTTCTCTGTCTTCTTTTTCATCCTCTCCCATCTCTTCTGCCATAATCCCTCTCCTTTACTTTAGCTTGGCACAGCTAATTGGTCATGTCTGTACTGTGACATGGGGACCTGACATAATTGCAGGACAAATAGCGAGGCGTTTAGCTTCGGACCTGTCTCTGCTAAGCTGTACACAGACACCAGCCGACTGGAAAGCCTAATTACCACTCCAACACCACAACTTGCTAATTGGCAAATACTTCCAACAAAGAAGTATGTGTGTGCCTGTGCACGTGTGTGTGTGTGTGTGCTTGTCTGCACCTTTGTTTCCTTCCTTTAGTTAAGAGTCGTGTGAAACACAAAATAAATACTGTAAAAAATAAGCGATATGTATGATGCAAATCAACCGGAAGCTTGCCAATAAGAGTTTCAATCTCAATGTCATTAATTTCCTTAAATTACATTTCCAGTGGTCATCTGTGAAGTGTCAGTTTCAGTGTGTCCAACATCACATTTTCTGTTGTATTATTCTGCTGTCTATTATGACAATGCTAATTACATTTCCTGTTTGATTAGCTTAGCTCAGTCCAAACTTTCTCCAAATACCATGCTTTGGTTTTTTTTTGTCCTTTTTTTTTTATACCAGTCTCCAACACTCCCACACCCTCTTCCAAATACATGCACTCACTTACAGACTTGATTGAACCTATATTCACATCACAGGGTTTTTGATCAATGTTTCTCCGTTTATTTGTATTGGCCTCTTTGCCAGTCTTGACTGTAAATAAATGAACAGAAAAATAAAGACATAAATGCAAAAGAAGGAGGTCTGGGTTTGCACTGTTACAGGGAATAAAACATATTTTAAATATATCAGTGTGTTTTGTGCAGAATGAATAGGTAGAAACAGTGAATACATATTTATATATTGGAATGGTGAATTTTACACTTTTTTACACAATTATTCTCGCAATCTGCAGACGATCTCTTTCAAATGAGCATCACAAAGGATTATCCTATTGCGAAACCCCTGAAATATTTGACCATCCGCTCACATCGCCCCCTTCCCCAAAAAGGGGACCCGATCTTTTCTGCCCCAGAACAAGCATCCTATTGTTGGGTGTTTGGGTGCAGCTGCATGGTCTTTCTGTTTGATGCGTTGAGTATGACTGCCAGGGAAACAATATTTGACAGGACTGCGCCAGGGAACCATGGGGTGACCTGAAGTTCACGGTCAAAGCTGGACAGTTGGTGGGAATCTATCACATGTGAGAGGTATGGTAGCCTTCAGGTACTGCTGTGCCATTGAACAAGCACATCAAAATGCCGCTGTAGGAAGATAAGATGTCCTCATGGCTGCAGTTATCAAGATAAAGCCTTAATTTACTGTAAACAGAGCATAATAACAGTACCACAATGCATAAATCACATGGCATTGCATGACATTGCACAGACGTGGGCCTGCTACTCAGGGGAATAGAGCTCACACATACAGCAATGCAAACATGATGCTTAGAGATAATGAATTTACTTTCTTCCAGCCCCCTGCTGAGCTCAAATCCTCATCATAGTTCAGCAGAAATCCACCAGGCTTGTGCTGGTGTGTCTTTGTGTGAGTTTTATGCACTGCAGTGTTTGCAAAAAGCTTCAGGAGGGTTTCCTTAACAGAAAAACAGTGCTGTGTATTTACGCTAACCAAAAACATGTATGAAAATGTTAATCTGTACCTATTTGAATTGTATCGATAGGCTTTAGACCCCAAGCTCAGTGATGGGCGTTGAGTTGTATGAGTCAATAGGACACAAACATTTAAGATGACCTGCCTGCAGCGGCCTTTTGTTGACTACATGTTTGTCTGAACGACAGAATATCATTGTGCTGAATGAAAATGAACAATAATCATTCTAAGTTTAGCTGACGTAATTATGAAGAATAATATCCCAACAAACATCTGCTGGCCACTATTTCTTTGAAGTGAATAACCCAGCTGCACCATCGATAATCTTGCTCACCAACTAAATATAATTAATAGCTTGTGCTTTGCACTTTTGAAATACGGTCATGACATTGTCAAGTCGAGGTCATTTTTCCTCTCCATTGGTGTCATCGGAAGGCATGTAGGAAAGGGCCTTGTTCCTGCCTGACATCTCATTAACTGCTTGTCGATATTTATCAGTCTTAATCAGAGCTGTGGCAGGTCTGCTGTGATTACTTCCTGGGTGTGAAAGCAATCACACCTCGTCCTCCCCACTGTCCTTGATTTACAGAGGGAATAACAGTCTGGCATGTTTGAAGAAGTTTGAGACGTCTGCGTGAAAAGAAGATGGAATTGAAAAGAGCACATTCCCTTCTTCTGCCTTATTTCTCCTTATTGCAAACATACTGCACAAGATAAAATACCCCAGCATCCAAACTTGGCAATAATGACAGACTATTTGTTTTCTGTCCTGAAAATTCTTAAAAGGGTTGTATTATTGTGTGTCCAAAACAAAACTGTAGAGATTTTACATCTCAGAGATGTAACACATTTTCTGGCCGAAGGAATTTTTCAATTACTTTCAAAATGGAATGAAGATGGGATTATTACCACAACTATTTTCCCCCATCAAAACACATTAACTTTGTCTGTGGAATCAACATATTGCCTACCTCAAAAGTGATTTCCATTGATTATGGGCATTAATTGTAGGTTTACAAATAGATGCTGTGATTATCAAATGAAAACAAGATGTCACAGCCAACTAATAGTTGGGACAGTTTTTGGAAAACAAGCGGAGCAGGGTAGAATTCTCTCAAATGTAATAACAACAATAATATAAAACTATAATAAACGATAATTACTATATTTTCTGTTCAATTTGAAGTATTCAGCCCTGTCATCCTGCAGGCCACCCAAGGAGATACATTGGTGCCAATGACAGGTGATTCTTTTCTGTGCATTCTCTGAGCAAAGCATTGAGAATTTTGATCACGCAACACCCAAATATGCAGCCTAAAGCAGTAAAAATATTGTCATCATGCAATCCGCGAGAGGGGAAAATATTGATATAAGCTAAAGCATCAACAAAAGAGACATGAAGAATGACTAGAAACTCTGCCATCAAGAGGTGGAAGACAGAAAGAGGAAAACCTTGCACCCAATTCCAGTGGCTGGAAAAAAATGTTCATGTGTATTTTAGTTTTATTTAAACAACCGGTACAAAATTTAATTTTATTTCCTGAACTCCCAAACTTGAAAATGACCCCATTAAAATCAGATCATGGGGGCAAATCAATTTTTTTATTCCCACACAAACTATAACTGTTAATGTCTACCATCAGGTGTCCAGTATTACCCCTTGACCTCACTAAGGACCTCTAACAAGGCCAAAGTGAAGCAGTCTAATGTCAGGTGGCAGGCAGACAAAGGTGAAGCAATGGGGGGTATTGGATAACGCGCTAACATTCTTGTGGGTTGCGCAGCTGTGTGGGTTCGAAGGCCAGTGAGGTGTTTTTATGTGGAACCAAGTGTCAACTCATTACGGACTCGGCTTCACCTCTCTGCACTGCCAGTGACCTATAAACAGTACGAGTCGCCCAGAGTTGTCATGAAACAAAAGCGGAGGGTAAAAAAGTGCAGCTTGAGTGTAAAGCGAACGCAGCAGGAAAGCCCAATGGCTTTCTGTCCAATAAAATAAGATGAATCATGAAAAGTGGGACATTGTCCGATTTCACAGATTAAGAGACATTATGTCGGGTTTTCTTTTTTTGTCGTTATGTTTGCCACGTTTGCTCTGCGACGCTACTCCAATCACGTCACCAGGCTAAGCGCTAGCGGAGGATTCTGATTGGACAAAAATGACCTATATGTGACCCCGCCCGTGGCCAGATACTTGCATCATGGTGGACGGGGTTATACAAAGGCCAGATCGTGATGCATCATGGGTAAAACGTGTCCCTATTTTCCGAGAAGGAGGAGGGTAGTGAAAGCGAAAATGTTGGACAGCTGGTAAACAGAGAAGCCATCATTCTGTCAAACTAGACACAGATTTAAATAAACTAATCAGACGCTCACACTTTAAGGATAGTTGTTGCCCTCATGCTACACCAGTGAGCATTGTGTTTAATAGCTGTATTGAGACAAGCCTAAACACACTGTGCTCACATATCGCTCATTAACAAAGATTTGCATCAAGCCTAATTTAGCAAAGTGTGCTATCAGGGTGTAAATGGTGTCCAATAAAGAACAATAAAGGCTTTCGATAGAGGCATAGTTAGCGCCGGCAATTACCTCTCATTACGTTCTAGATTGTTAGAGCTGTAATATTAAACACATGGAAAATGTGAAATTAAAACTATGCTCCACACATGAAGGGCTGACCATAAACTTAGCCTGTATGGTAAGATTAGAAGGTACACATTTTGAAAGCAGGGGTGGAAGTGTTTATATTAATTTTGTTTTGAGGCATTTTTGCCTTTTTTGATAGTGACAGCTGCAGGTAGAAAGGCGAGATCTCTTAATCACACACACATTTTACCAGGTGAGCTACCTGCAAATGTTATTAGAAGAAGGAAGGAAGAAAATGTCAGAATTTAAGGAAAAATAACTATAAGAGCATTTTTACAGCCTGTTTGTTCTGCTCATTTAACCTTAATCCTTAATCCTTCTCCCCTTAATCCTACACTTGATGGTTACAGTATATAAATGTACAGTTACAGAGGAAGCACTAATTACAAAGTATGGTATTGTAACTTTTACAACAATCAGTGTGGTATGAAAGTCGAAAGGAGATTAAATCATTAAAATTCACATTTTAATTACATTAGTTATTTTGAATTTTCACATCATCTGCTCTCCACTCAGGTATCTTTGTTGAACTACGCAGGTTGTGAGTTTTGCATCCTTCAGAGAGTTGCACCTGTACCAGACACTGTGTGTCTGTGTGCAACTGAGAATGTGTGTGGTCATACCTCTGGCTGTTCATATTTACTTTCATGTCTTCATACTGAGCTGCAAAAGTATGCGTGTCTTCAGAGGAGGCGCTTTTGCTGTGTTGACATATGAACACCATCCCTCCCTGACGGGGAGCAGAAAAAAGGATTAGTGGCAGGTTTAAAAAAAATCTAGACATGCTTGACAACAACAATACAAGCACACCTCCTACCACACACGCTCCAGCAGTCCCGTGTGATGTGATAAAAACCATCACATAGGCTGAGAGGCATGGCAGACAGTTGGAAGACATGCACAGGCACAGCACAATCCAATAGCTATCATTTCTCCTGGCACACTATGTACCACTGAGTTGAAAAGAAGCAGCAAATGCACCTTACAAAATGGTTTCAATAGCACATATGTAAATTTAATATGGTGCATTATTCAATTCACTTTATTTTCATAGAAAGTATGTGGGAGAGTGTAACATTTTAAATTTTGGTTTGATTAGATTTTCTATAGTGTTCAAACCCTTGACTGTGAATTGCTGTATTTATGGAATTACATTTGTAGTAGCTGCATGGAAATTTAGGGAAATGTCCACCTTTGTGCTCTCTCACAGTGTGTTTAATGTCGCAAGTGAATAAGTTAATGTTTGATTTAATTGAGTTTTTACTTTACTAGTGTACCCATTTACCCCATCTGCCACTTCAGGTATTTATTTGGTCCACAGGTCATAAACATTTGTGATTAAGTATGGATTAGAAAATGATATTGATAAGATATGAAAATGAAGACAATGATTATCTTTTTTTTTTTGGTCAATGATATGTGCTTTCATTCTGAGGGGCTGATACCAAACCTTGGCATTTTCCACTGAAGGTTTATATAGCTCAAGTGTCCCTTTGAAACTCTATGCTAGGCCCTCTTGCAATGTCTCAGCATGCCATCTACAATTCATTAATTGGCTCCACAAACACAACAACATACCAACAAGGTACAAAAATGCCAGAATTGCAAAAATGTGTTTTTAATTGTGCCAAAAAGTGATTGAATAGATTTTTTCTAGTAACGTTAAATGTTATAAACTAATATTTCCTAAGAGCTGATCCACGTGGCATTATTTTGGTGCCACTGGCTGCTAAATCACTCCCTTTATCACTCCCTTAGAGGGACACGTTTCCTTGCTCGAGGACAGAAAAATAGTAATCCCAAGGTGAGTTTGAGAGGCAAACAGACATCTCGTTCACCTTCCTGTTTAGACATTCCAAATCGGTTTGAACTGCCGACCCTCTTGTCAAAGGCTTAATTCTCTCACTGTTAACTTGCCACTGTGTGAGATAATGTGGCTGTGGTCACTGGCTGAGATGATTTTTCCTCGTGACACACACCCTCTTACTGGACTGGTGATTATTGCCAGACTTTATTGCTTCTGCCAGGGAACATTCTTTGCATGCCCACATACACACACTTAACAGTGTTCACAGAAGTGCAACCTACACACACACACACACGGTTCACCTTGGATACAAAGATAGTGATGTTTCTCTCAAAGGACTTTCAGAACACTGGAGGGGAATTGAATTGATTTCATGATAGTGGAGAAGCGGTGATTATGGTAATATGTCTTTGTTATGGCATATAGAAAAGAATAAAAAAAACAGAGCTAAGCTCTGTAAGGGACGCTAATTTCTCACTGCTCTCCTTTTTTATTGCCTCCTTTTTGATCCGCCACGCCTTTGTCCCCCTCCCTTGTCTGTTGCCTTCATTCTAATCCTTATCACCATCTGCCCCCCTGCTCCAAAGGTCAAAGAGCAGTCATGTTTGCTAATGAAGTTCAGCTCTGGTGAGAAATTATGACGTTTATTTCAAAGCCATGTTGCACCTTCCCTGGATCATGTTTTTCTTCCTCTACAGACTTTCTCCTCCTGTGTGCTCCTCCACCTTCCTCCCTGCAGACACAAACTCATGACTACCAATGCTATCAATGTAGCCTATAGGAAACATACTGCACATGCTGTAAATCTCTAATACGGTACATATCTTTCTACCATTTTAATGCAAAGTGCCAGCGTGCTCACCTGAATGTCGCCTACATTTTCTTTCATATTGTTGCTTATTTACAAGGTATCCATGTGTACACATTTCAGTGATTCACAGCTATGTCTGTCGCTTTTGTTTGCTGAACATGTTAACATAGTAGTTAACATACTTTTAAGTACTTTTAACTACAAACGGTGAATCCTGCAACTTGATGTGTGGTGTGTGATTTTTCGCAGAGGACGGAAATGTGGCAAACGCACGTGCACGCTGCAGAAGTGAAGAGACTGCCAACTGTGATGAATAGCTTTCAATCAGGCCACAAAATGGGTTCCCACACCTCTTAGAAGGGGTTCAGTCAGATAATTGCTGTTCAGAAGAAAGGCTATTCGGATTACTTTGTTGGAAATTCATTACAATCTGATGGGGTTCATCAGTGGTGAGCATAAAAAAAACATTTAACCTTGTGAAAGATAGAATGTCTTTTTTGAACACATTTTTAAGATAAATTGTATTCACCTAAGATCAGTGAAAGTTAAACTTCATTTGTGTGAGGTTTGAAAGTTGTGTGAGCACTTTGCGGACTAAGCCATTTGGCAATATGTCAATCTGTAGAATTCAATCAAGCTGAAGTGAAGTCATAATTTATTTATTTTATCACACCATTGTTTTTTTATGTTTAAGTTAAGTTATCCTTTATTAATGATTACTGTAATTATTTAGCCTGCTAACTGAGGATAAAAAAAAAAAAATCACTGAGCAGTAAATTGTGAGCAATTTGGCAAAACATGCCATATCGTATATATAATCTTTCTTAATTTCTAGCTGATATGGCTTGCTTAGCATGAACGCCAGCCTTATGCATCTTTCATCTTGTCAAAAACAAGGACAACAGAAACACTAACCTCATAAACAGAAAATTATGAGTTAGTACCACCCACATATTCACAGATTACTGATGAGGGAACTTCTGGATCTCTGTCAAGTGCAATGCAACAAAGCTGCACAAAATAACTACCTAGAATTTGTGAGAATTAAAAAAACAACTAGTGAAGGTGAAACATTGTATCTTAGAGGCTTAATCCCAACCCAGCTTTTCTGACAATGCTGTCTAGGAGTGAAAAGCAAAGCTTCTGTACCTCTTCACTTGTATTTGGATGCAAACCTGGAAGTGGCTCTGTGTGTCAGTGAGTGAGCACAATTTAACCTGTCCCAAGCCAGTTAACCTGATAAGTATAGGTGCGCCAGCTGGCATGATGGGAGGGAAAGCAATCCTTTTCCATCTCCAGTTAGCGCTTAAAGCTTGCCCAGCCGTGCCACATTGTGTCAGCATGCAGGCATATTTTGCCCTATCCCCAGGCAATCAACCTGCTTTGGAACAGGAGGATGGAGCCTCATCCTATTTGTTGTTCCAATCACTGACTGTTTAGCAACAAGGTCACATAGAGCAAGAATTACAATATGGAACTTTAAGATTTCACACAGACTTGCCCTGTACCAGACTCTATAGCAGGGGTCTCAAACTCGCGGCCCGCATAACGATATTTTGCGGCCCCCTACTTGACAGCAAAGTTTAGGGTTAGTGCGGCCCGCACATTTTTCTCATACGCAAGTGTGCAAATTAGCAACGTCAGTGAACTGCAGCGTCGTTTATTACGTTGGATTCTAAATCTCTCTATGTACGTTTCTTTTGTCACCCAGCCCCAGTCATGTCTTTCTCAAAACCTGCTGTGAAGAGAAAATTTGGCGATGAGCACAGACAATTTCAGGATAAGTGGGAGACGGAATATTGTTTTGTTGAGCACAGGGAAATTCCGACATAAATTTGCGGTGCACAAGGAGTACAACATCAGAATTCCTGTTCACTCTAAGAATTCCTGTTCACTATTCCACCCGAAGACGCATTTATTTCACTAAACGCCGCCGCAACCTTTCTAACCTTAGCCACCTCCCCAGATCTTCTCCCTTAGTCTCCTCTCTCTCTGTAGGACTGTGGAACTGCCAGTCGGCCGTGAACAAGGCAGATTTCATCCCGGCCTTCGCAGCCCAGGCCTCTGTTCATGCCCTGGCACTGACGGAGACGTGGATACGTCCTGAGAATGCGGCGACACCAGCTGCTCTCTCCGTCAACCACTCGTTCTCCCACTTGCCCCGCTCATCTGGCCGAGGTGGTGGGACAGGTCTGCTTCTCTCACCACACTTAAAATACACATCCGCACCACTAGATATCAACGTTAACTCATTTGAATACCACTTCGCCACGATAA
>JAVQJD010004697.1:0-17500 GCA_036023655.1 Nannoperca australis
TGACCCCAAACTTTTGAACGGTAGTGTAGTTTAATTAGGCTGCAATTATTTCCTCTTTTTACTAACATAACAGTAATTGTCTTAAAACATAACAAATGTGGTGTGCTGAGATATGCTGACAAATGACAATGATTATTATGAATGAATAAATATGTCAGCAATAATTTATAGTTTTTTCACTTGTTGTAAGTTTGTATTTGTTAGTGATTTACAAGCTTGTATTTAAATGAGCTTACTGCATGATACAAACCTGCGGTTATATATTCATTATTCTTGCTAATTCACTGCTCTGGACCATTTCTTCTACCTTTCCAAAACACGACTAACCCAGTCACTTGTGTTGCTTTAATTTATCTTTCATGCTTCTAGGAATTTTCCCAAAACATTTAATCAATTTTAACACCAATTTGAAATCTAGGTTAAGTGAATTGTATGAATTTCATATTTTATTTTGTCATTTTGGCGACCCGTAAAAATGTATATCGGTATATGATTTCATTCAGTTATTATCATGAAGTGGGTCCTGCATTGCCCTGGTTACAGACCACACAAAATGAAATAATAGCCACACAGACAGAGGTTGTTTTGAGACTGTTGGCCTTTAAAAACTAAATAACACTGTTCAAGACTCTGATCTCAAGCACAAGGTATTATTGTGCTGATGGCTGCAGTGCTCTGAAGAAACCATCCCCCCATTTTTATATGATACAGTCATAAGAGTTTGTTTTATTGAGGGAATAAAATCTGTACATGCACCTTATTTTCATTTTTATGCTGATTGTTTTTCTGTAAACATGTGACATTTCACACCCTTTTCAAGGACACCTCACTCATGAAAACACTCATGTAGTGAAAGGCTAAATATGTTCATATGATTAAGATAAGAGAAACAAGAGGACCTGTAAAAGATTACGTTAGATGAATACCCCTGCTAACTCTTTCATGCTGAATGAGTCCTTTTACATTTATTATACATTCTTTAGCTTAATGTTAAGTTTAACCTCGATGTCTCAGTGCACTTTGTCACATGTTGTACTGCTTTGCCTGAAACTGCTTTTTAACCTCGCTGGAGAGTACCAGCGACAGGCACACCGAGGTCCTATGTTCCCAGCATGTGTGGGTCTTGATATAAACCAAAGACTGTATATAAAGGCAGATAAAATATGTCAGCTCCCCAAAAGTGATGCCAAAAAATCTCGATCGGCCCCTGGTGGCTGGCTGCAGTATAGGTCATAAACCACGCCCCCTCAATATTAACGTTTCTGTCATTTTAGGTGGCTATTAACATGCTGATGTTTGTTCAAGTGTTTTTCTGATAAGTTTGGTCTTAATTAAATATGTTGGCTTCACTTTTTGGTGGAGACGTTTTGTCCACCTTTATATACAATCTATGATTTAAACATTGTAAAAGAGATTGGTTCAGCCATTGTGAAAGATATCAGTGTCTAAAGTCGAGAAAACTGTCTTGCACCAAAGTTTAGGGTGAAGGTTTCTGTATAACATCAGTATGCTAAAAGAGGTAGGTGGTGGATTTCAACGTATTGATCCAGGGAAACATAAATTGAACATTTGACAGTGTTTCCTATAGGGAAAACACATTGCTAAGAACATTATCATATTAAGGGGATGTTCATCTGGGGCACATAGCAGCCTGGGAACAGAGCTATGCTTCTGAGGTGAGAAAGTTGTAATAAGATAAGCAACTCCTGCTACATTCAGTCATTTTTCCCTTGTTAATCTAAAAATATTGATTAGAGCACCTGAAGATTTCATTTAATTGGAACTAAGAGGCCCAGTGCAAACCATGAAAAACAACCCACAAGTCCACAACAGTGTGTAAACAATGATGTCCATAGATTTTTGGCAATATAGAGCATTTTTTAAATGGAAATGTATCAGGAAACATTTCACCTGCAGTTATGTCTTACCGAAAAACTATGTATTAAAATAAATCTGGTTATGAATAACACAGCAGTCCTGTCATGCACACACGCACACACACACACACACACACACCTGAGCCAATAAAAATTCATGACTCTCGAGACATGATTATAGTCCCCTAACCTAAACCTAATTCTAACCTGAACCAAGTCTGAACCTTGAGACCGGCCAAAATGTCTTCACTCCCAAGGTCTTCAATTCAAATTGGTTCTCACAAAGATTGGTTCTCACGAGTACAAACACACACACACACACACACACACACACACACACTTTGCCTTCACTCTGGAAGTGTGCACAGTCAGTGTCACGACCTGAACGTACTGTGCCCTCTGTTGGCGACCTTAGTGTCATGGACATTAACTGTGTTTTTATAGCTGGAAGGACACTGAGCCGGTACTGTCTCAAAGCTTTATTTCTATATCCAGTTTGAATGTAGAACAATTGTAGAACAATGGTGTCTGCAAGCAAAACTGTATTTATTACGTTTTGTGACATAGAAAAATATTCATCCATTTTGGATGTAGAAAATGTACATAGAAAATCTTCGATATTTTTTTTCAGTGCTCTTGGGTCGTCATGACTGTGTTGAACTTTCAATCGTGCATTGTATAGTTATTGTCGCTGCAATAGTTAATATTAAGTTTAACTTAGACTTGTCTCGTACTTGTTTAAATACATGTTATCACCTCTCTTCCTATATAGCTACCAGCATGTGATATAAGAACTGTAGGTAAGCAAGTGTAGGATGACATTTCACCTTTCAAGGATTTGACTTGCTAGTAAGCTAGAGAGCCTTGTATTATTCTTGGTATAGTTACTGACGGCCACTTGTTCTCAGATTAAAGTTTGACATCTGTGGCTCATTAATGCAGGGTCATCCTTCATATCACCTGGAGAGTTTGACCAAGATGCAACCCAGGTGTGGGCACTAATCATTTATGATTATTACAATGCTCTCCAGCATGGGTCGGGGCCACCGGGGGAACAACATAAGCAGCTGGGCAGATATTACATCGTAACTTGATTAAACACAAAGAAATTTAGAACTGTACATCATGAATAGGGATGGGTACCAAAACACATTCCCTGGGGCTAAATAATTAGATTATCAGTTCTGCTCTCCATATTGGAGAAATTAAAGTATATGATATATCCCATACATTAATCTGTAAACTTCATATATAATCCATGTATGCCTCACACATATAGGCCTATGCATATAGATGTGATGTACATATAAGTCACCATATATACTTATATCAAATTCCTTTTCAGACTACATAAAAACAAAAAAGTCTTTCATTCTGAATTAAATGTATAATTTCTTTCCATAAAAAATAACAGAAAGAACTGATAAGAGTAGCAGATTGATAAGCAGTATCGCTAAGAGTAGTGATGATGAAAGCACAGAGCTAGACACATAAGACGAGGTCTCAAGATCAAGTAATAGAGCAGGATCGACCTTAAAGCAGCTACAATCTGTATTTTTAGATCAACAACGGCTCACATGACTACTTGTATGTGAAATGGGTCACTTATAATGATGAACCTACAGATAATAATCCCCACACTCTGCAGCTCCCCTTCAGCTTTATTGAGCTTTACATCTAATTGAACCGTTTTCGTTCACTCACACTGCTCTCATAAAGCAGGCAGCTTTTTGTTATAATAAAAAGCTCTAAAACACCAGCTGTACACAAACTGCTCAGCACCAAAAAGCAGAGAAACAAAGTTAGTGACTAGCTGGTGAACATAATGGAGCATTCAGCAGCTACAAGCCAGATAAAAAAGACTTCTGTTGTCTCCTCTCTTTCTATATTCTGTTTGTTGCAGAGTTTCTATTCTACACTAACTTGCACTTAGACCTTTCTCCTGCATTTTTTACAGTAAATAAAGTATTGATTTTCAGACTCTTATGAACTCATTAAAGTAGAAGTTTTTCTAGAAAATTAGTTGAAACTTGTTAATTCACACAAGTCCCTGCAGCATCTCTTGGACATGTGGGCAGCTACTAACTGGGGTGATCTGGCCGCTGCCAAATCTCAGTCATCATTTGACTGGATGCAAACAAAGCTTCATGACTTCATCATGAATTTCTATCAGTCCTGCTCAAAATTCATAAGTCAATCTGGAGAGGAGCATCTGCCAAATATCATAAATATACTTCAGCTTTTCTTCCAAATACCAAATTTGTTTTAAACTAGGATATTGAGTTTTACACAAGAAATGGCAGAAATTCAGCATTACAAAATGTTTCCTCTGCTTCAAGTGGGTTACGAATACTCCTAATTGTCCTTAATTAATGTAAATTAAAAGGAGAAATAAACAATTTAGAGTCACAATAAAAATATAATAAGGCAAATATCTTTAAGGGAGGTTTCTGACAAAGACTAAACTCATTGAAAAAAATACGCAGGTGGTGTTATGGAATTAGAAAAAGGCGTAGACTAGCGTCTTGATGGTGGGATTTCTCATCCGCTGTGGATGAGAAAGCTGTTATATATTCAACACACAATATGGGGAGAGCCATACCAGCACTGAATACTAACGAGAATCACAACTTCCTGTGTATCACTTAAAAAAGTAATAATCTTTGAGGAGAGAATGGATTTGAAGTAAGTAGGTCATTCACTCTTAGCAGGATAACGACGCAGCCGGAATAATTATACACACAGAAATGCAGGTGTTTGTTTATTTACACAAGTTTGGACCATAAAATGTTGACAGAGCAAATTAATGCAAAAGCAAAAGTCTGCTTTTGGGGTGATTGTGGTAAAAGTTGATTCCAAACTGAGGATAAAACTGTCTGATGTAATATGTGTAAATGGAGGCTTCTGAATTGTGATTTTAACCTTTGCTGTTAAAGAGAGAAGACAAAAGATCCAAGACTGTATCAGTCGAGGGCTCAGTGTGAATGAACACTGTGGAATACGTGATTATGACAGGTCAGATATTGTAAAAGTACATTTTCTACCACATTTACCTAATTAGACAAAAGATGTGGACTACAGGGAAACTTTTCTTTTTCTGTGAACAAAAGTAAAACAGTGAAAAACGAACCCCTTTTCCAGAAAGCAGGCACAATCGAACGTCTCTGTGGTGGGCAGAAAATGTCACAGCAGCCCGCTGCGAGCCGCAGGTTTCGCCGCAGTGCTGCAGGAGTGTACTGCATCACGCTGTGGTTCAAATTTCCCAAAAGAGCAGATTGAAATCTACTTCGAATCCACAACTCCTGGACATTTAATTTTGCTTTAAACGTACACGTTTTCCACAAACACAGCTTTGGATTTTATTGAGAAATTGCGTGCACGCACATATTTTGTCACCTCTCACTTCAGTTGAGGCTTTGGAAACACCACAAAAAACAATTTTAACTGTTTGTGGTCCCATGAATTCAACTCTTCATATACTTTTTATACATCATAATGCACACATACAGCAGTGTGTATGTATATAAACTGATACAGTATTTGGATTTGAGAAATACCAAACCCTACAACTAAAAACATAAAAATTATAATTTTTTGATTTTGAACTTGATTATGTATTATTGGTGCACCTGACAGCCAAATCAAGTGTTTATTAGTTGATGTTTCATTTAGTAGGTAACACAGCATCTACTGCATGCTGGCTCTCCAAGTTGAGCTATATAAGCTACAACTATGCAAGTCAGCTCACATAGTTGTTGGAGGGAAAGATGATCCTTCTGTTCATTACAGTGTTTAAATATGCATGACACCACTGTGCTTACGCTTCACATGGTATGAAATCTGTCTCATCTGTGACGGTTCTGTTTAGAAAGAACTGTGACAACCTGACATTTGCCATTATCATATGAGATGGAAGTCTCCATTCATTTGTGTATTTGTGCACAAAACTCCAGGAGACAGATGTTTTTTTTTTGTTTAATTGCAGCTACAATAAAGATATGCCTGTCTTCTTCCTATAATTACTTTGCAAACTAGATGTCAAAAGGCATACAGTGTTTTGCAACCTCTGTTAAATGTAGGCTGCTGTAGTATGACATTTCGATGCAATGCAACTCAAATGCAACGTACTGGGAAACGTACTGTGAAACACTCACTTAAGGTTCTGCTTGTCATGCTTTAAAACATCTGCATACTTATGTGGCTGCAATACATTCAAAAATACACGGAAACTCCACTAAAGAAAAGTTAAAATAAAGTTCTTTGGAGCAGCCTTTATAAAATATTCTGGGACCACCTACCACATTAAATTAGCCATGCATGCAGGGTAACACATGAGCATGAAGTCAAGTCAATTTTATTCATATAGCCCAAAATCACAAATTAATAACACAAACAAAACAATCAAAAAACACACCATAACCACTGTAATCAAACTGCTTAATCACTATAAGTGTTAAAGGGTTAAGGGATGAACATTACTACTAGTGAGGCTGAATTACTTTATTTTATTGAAAAAAAGTAAGGACTTCAACAGCATTTTTAATAAGTTCTTATGGTCCTCCTAAACCTTTGCAAACATAAAATAGTGCAAACATTGAGCTTCATTACACACAAACTCTGTGGTTGCTGATGGATTTGGGCGCCACAATATGTTTTGCCTCCCCACCAACCCCTAATAATAATTTGTGTACAGTCCCTAATGTTTCCACAGTACACAGCAGCATTCATTTAAAAGGAATAAAACTCCTACAGCGGTGTTACAATATTCACGTAGACACGTGTAATTAGTTGAATTATCTCACTCTCAACACTTTGGACTTGTGTGTTGTATTTGTGTCTTTTGTTGTTGAACATCACACAACAGCAAAGCTTATGCTGCTGCCCTCGCTGACTGAAACCTTTTAAAGGTATTATATCTCTCTCTCTCTCTCTCTCTCTCTCTCTCTCTCTCTCCTCTTCTTTGCATCTCACCAGTTTCCTCTCTGTCTGCAGCGCAGTTACCCTCCTCCTCGGCGGACCCTCTCCGTCTGTCTCCTCTCCTCTGTAACGGGTCCAATAACTTTTGCATTCGCTATTCGCCTCATTTGCGACCATGCACACACAGAGAGCGCGTTATTAGAAGCGGGCTGCAGACCAGCAGCGTCAAGGTGAGGTTTATTTCTATTGCAAATATTTTTAAACAGAATTTACAGGCTACCAGTGGGATATCCAGTTTGAAATATTCTGCATATTCTCGTTGTATTTACATCTTTATCTGCTTTCTGACTGATGCTTCTATATATATTTATTTATATTGAAAGTATATTTCACTATTATCTGTAGCCTACATTTGTACAATTTCTTATGTTTATTATTATTGCTGTTTGGGTTTCTATTGTGTGTATTTGCTTATTTATTTGCTCTACTCTTCCACTTTACTCTTTTATCTTATTCAAAATAAGCACAACTGAAATTTAATCAACTTTAAAATGAATCAAAATCAAAATAATAATGGAAATATTTAAAACTGGGCATGCATTTCTTTTTAAAGATACAGATGAAAATGGCATTGAATCTGTTCGATCACAGGCAGGTTACAATTCTCGATTGCAATATTAGAGAAATATTACTTTGAACTGTCTTTAAGTCACATAACCTTGGATTTACATGAGTGATGCATGAGATCTGGCAACATGATTAACCTTGTAGAATAACTCATTATCATCTATCAATGCAGTGTGAATCTAATGACAATTAGCCTCAACAATCATAAACTGATTAGAATGACTTTAAGCACATTAGTGTGGAAATAAACTCAATATTCCTCAATCCACAGAGGGAATCTACCATTTTTATGTGAAACTAATGTCCCCCCCTCCCCCCACCACCACTTATTTGTTTCTTCGTAATCCATGACCAACAGAAAATGTGTTCATCAAAGTTCAGTGTGAATGCTGAAACAAAAATGAAAATGTATACACAATCAGGTCTAATTTCTTTATTGCAGCAGTTTCTAGGTTGTCTGGAGTCTCCTTATGTGCTGTGTGTTCTGCAGAACACATAAAGTACAAAGTATTTAGTAAAAAATAACAAAAATATAATGCATAATATTCACCGACCCTATACCTGCTAAATAAACACATTCAGAGTGGGATTTGATTAAAGAGTAATGCATTTCTGCACCAGGTGGTTCTGTCTTTATGAGGTTAACATGTTTAAGCCCTGAAAATGCTCATCTTCAATATTTCCTGCTGGTGCAATTTCCCCTCAAAAACATTATCTTATTCAACCTCTCAAATATAAAGAGTGTCTATTTTTCACTCATGTATTATGTAAACTTGGATTCAGGGTTAGCTAAATAAAGATGCCATCTTGATAGAAATTTGGCAATTATAATGGTCATCTTCCCCTATTTTCTGGACAAAATAATGAATCAAGAAAATAATTGGCAGATTAATCAATAATATGTATTTAATTGATGTATTTAAATATCACACTACTTTTTTCAAAATATCCTCCATTGTAAAATCCAAATCTTAATCTAAAGCCTTTAGTTAAGACATAATTAAGTCTCCAGTTCTGGTAATATGTGAATCACTGAATTTCAGTTGGAAAATGTAATTTATGAAACAAGATGAATAAATGTTAAACTGAAGTTGGACCCCAATAGGAATCATCACAGAGCCGTTAATCAAATGAAACCCTCTTTTTATCTTTTTATTTTTATTTCTGTAACAGAAACCCCAGAAATCAGCGCAGGATGTGTTGATCCTCCAGCTTTCCTCTCTGAAATGGAGCTCTCTTTGCAGGACTCCCCTTCTAACGAAACCAAACTGTTTCTCAACACCAGCATGCCACTAAATGCCACTGGGAATTACACCGGCGACCCGCTCACTGAAGTCAACCTCTTTGAAATCCTGGGTCCAAAACGATCGCCCTTCTTCCTCCACGTGACCTGCATTTACCTTGTCATCTTCCTCACCGGCCTGTCTGGAAATCTGCTCATGTGTGTGGTGATAGCGAAGCACAAGAAGATGCGAAACCCCACCAACCTCTACCTGGTGAGCCTGGCTGTGTCGGACCTTCTTGTGCTGTTGTTCGGGATGCCCCTGGAGATTTACGACCTGTGGCAGAACTACCCGTTCCCCTTTGGCGAGGGCGGCTGCTACTTCAAGACCTTCCTCTTCGAGACGGTCTGCTTCGCCTCAATCCTCAACGTCACAGCTCTGAGCGTGGAGAGGTACATAGCTGTGTTGCACCCGCTCAAAACGCGCTACCTGTCGACTAACCAGCACGCCAAGCGGGTCATCACCGTCGTGTGGGTGGTGTCGATGATCTGTGCCATCCCCAACACCTCCCTGCACGGCATCTTCTACCTGCCGGAGAGGATGGAGGACTCTGCCATATGCACTGTGCTGAAGCCCCTGTGGATCTATAACATGGTCATGCAGATCACCACTGTGTGCTTCTATTTCGTGCCTATGATGGTGATCAGCGTGCTGTACCTGGTGATGGGTCTTCATTTGGGAAGAGAAAGGCGTCAGCCCAGCGGGAACCTGGGAAAGAACTGCATTATTCGAAGAAAGATCAGTGTGAACGGGCGCAGGCGACAGGTCAACAAGATGCTCTGTGAGTTGTTTTTGTTTTTTCTCTCTGTCTCTTCTCAGAAAACATGCATTATGGCGAAAGGCTGCTGTCATTTGTAAGCAGATCTTCTCTAATCTGTGTTGTCAATGCCAAGACATGTTGGCAAAGTCAAAACAAGCAAATATTGTCAGGGGATTGTCAATTCTTTGTGTGGATCATTTGTATTCTGAGGGCCGTCTTCTAAGCTTTTGTGCTTGATGAGATTTCATGTACAGTGTTAGCGCTCTCCATCTACCCCACTGAAAGGCCCTTTTGATTGATTGATTTGTTGTTTCTTTCTCATCAGTCAAAGTATGTATGAGTTTCATTCTAGACTGATATATCCATCATTTCAAATCTCTTCCACCACGTGCAACTAAACAGTAAACTGGTGTTGAATTCCAGTAGGAGTCTATTTTCTAAATTAGTTTCTTACTGTAGGTGAGGGAATATCACATAAAGTATTACTGGCATTTCCACAGGAGAGATGTCAGGTTTAAGCCAATCAGAATTTAGCAATAAAGAAATCAAAATAAGAATCTGGTGACAGCTGTGACTTTATGTTGCTGTTAAAATATCATTAATTTATATGTTTTACGTCATTCTGGTGGCATGGTTCTGTGGAAGGCAATGTCGGCCAGTCAACTATTGGATTGATCTCCCCATAACATTTTTAACAGGCATCCATGGTTCCCAGAGGATGAATCCTACTATCTTTGGTGAATCGCTAACTTTTCCTTTAGCGCCATCAGCATGTTAGCATTACAAAGTTGCTAGCATGACATTGGACTCTTTATCCTGTTTTCTTTTATCTGTTAATGTTGCTGATTTAGTCACAAAAATGTCATGTTATAGAGAATTACCTGAGATTTGAAACCAGACTTTGGATGCTTTAAGACTTTTCTTTACTTGATGTTTCGCACAATGGAATTATCTATAAGTCCTGAGAGATAAAAGTTTTTTTATTCCCTATTATCTTGTAATTTGTGAGAAGAAAATATTTAATTTCTTCCTTTAAAAATGTCATAGTCTATTTTTAACTGCAGGGGAAAACTACCAATAACAGGGTCTCCACATATCTCCAGTGTAGGGTGATGAGCTTTTAGCATGTTTTAGTGTCTTGTTTAGTCCATTTTCTGTCTCAGTCGAATTTGATCTTCCCAGTAAGTAAATGGCATAAAAAAAAAGAAGTATTAATTAATTAATAATTAAAAAATTTATTAAAAAAGCAGCAGCAAAGAAAATTGTTTAACCTGCAGCAACAGAATACCTTTTTAAACAGCCTCACTCTCTCTGGCCTCATCCCCTAGCGATCGTGGTCGCGGTGTTTGGAGTCTGCTGGGCGCCCTTCCACATCGAACGGCTCCTGTGGAGTTCCATCAGCCAGTGGACCGATTTGATGCACAACATTTATCAGTACGTCCATATCCTGTCGGGTGTCTTCTTCTACCTCAGCTCAGCGGTCAACCCTATCATCTACAGCCTGCTCTCCACGCGGTTCAGGGAGTGTTTCCGAGAACTCATGTGCTCCCACACGGAAGATAACAGCTCTGTCAGAGGCTCGCCGCCATTCCCTAAAATTTTACTGGATCCCTCTGTCTCAAGCTCCAGAGCTCAGGCGGAGGGTAAGGACTCCAGTGCTTTCATATCTTTGCTGTCCCCTAACATAACGCTGAGCATGGACACTGAGAACCTCACATGTGCATGTAATGAGACGACCTGTGTTCTAACTGAGATTTGATTTGAATAAGCTAACGCAGCAGAAACCACTTTAAATGAGAAGTTTGACATTTTGGGAAACGTGCCTATACGCTTTCTTGATGAGCTTTAGATGAGAAGAAAGATTTCACTCTCATTTCTGTTAAATATGAACTGTCGCCAGAGATTAGCTTAGCATAAAGCCTGGAAACAGAGTGAAGCAGCTAGCCTGGCTCTGTCCAAAGGTAACAAAATACACCTACTAGCACCTTTAAACTTCTTTAAATCAACTTTAAAGTATAATTTATGTGAGTGGACATCTCATCTAACTCTCGCCATGAAAGTGAAGCCCATGTCGAATTGTTCCTTGTTCCTGTAAACGTATTACATGTCATTAAAGAGCTTGTACGTGAACTTTGATTTGATTTGATTTGGGTTTTTGTTACTATGGATAATATTGTTCAACAGTGCCTGCATATTCCACCTGCTGTCTTATTCTGTATCTGCTGTATGCCTTAGAAGGTGAATCTAGAGGGAAAGCGGGACAATCAAATCTGAGCCGAATGATAACATGGTGTACTTGATTGTTTTTTTCCCCTCTTATTTGGAAAATTGATGTGTTGCTGGCCATCAAATATTTCTCTGTGTTTCAGTGGAACTTGTGATCAAAGAATGTAATGCTTTACTGTGAGCTTTTTTCCTAATCTCGTTTGGTCTCTGGCTGGTCCATCATGTACATGATTCGACTGATTGGTAAGCTCTTGTTCACTGTGGTTGCAAAATTGAAAACTGATTATGGCTATTGTGCAATGCCTAATTTTAAAGCTACACAAATAAATTGACCTATAATGCCTGGTTGTGTTTAACGTTTTGTCACTTTGATGACTGAACTTTGAATGTAGCATAATGAAGAGTGAAATTCATCGTTGTGCTTGCATTGTTTGATTGTTGTTTTTGAGCCTCATCATCGTCTTACCCAAAATAATAAGCCTCAGCAGAGAATCACACATGGTATAATTTGCATGTTGGTACAGTTTTGTTTCAGTAGCTGACAATACTGCGTGACCCAAATAATTTTTTCCTCCCCAATGATTCATCAAAATGAGCTTTAATCTGTGGGCTGTGACAACAGTGCACTGCATAGTTGAATGCCAGTTTCAAAATGTAATCCCGAGCTGAATAAATATGATACAGTGCATTGCATTCATATTCCATCAGTATCACTTGTTGCACCTGATGCTTCAAGACTAGCCAACATTTTTAATATCTATTCCATTTCCATCACACTTCCAGACACAATCTAATATAAGAGGTAAAACACCAGCCGTTGCCTTATGAAGGTTATTTTTGTACACTTGAATGTCATGTCATTTTCCCGCAGCAGTCAGTGCAGTGTATTCTTCATATTGGTGTTAGAGATCAGAAAAAATTAAAGTCCATTTATAGGGATTAAACATCAAAGAGTCACACAGGCGTCCAAAAGCCTCTCTGTCCTTAATCGCTTCTTATTGGGGAGCCAAAATGTTTTGCATCTTAGTCACATGTAAGTGCAAGATTGTTGCCATTAAATCAGCAGCTCTGTACCCGTACCAACATCATTGCCATGACAATTTTATCTGCCGCAAGCATAGTTCGCAGTTACACAAAGGAATCCAATCACTTTTTCCCCTTCACCAATGGAGGATAAATATGTATGAGACGACGATCTCGTGGAACTCGTCGTGGTCCAAGAATTAAAAATGAAATGCATGTAAACATTCATGCAAATGGCCACAACAGGTGTTTGATGTGAGTCAGTGTTTGGCTGTTCTCTCTCATAAAGCTCCAGGACAGACGAGACCAAGACGATATAGGAGCGGTTTAAGAGAAAGCAGGAAACAAGCACACAACCACTGTACCACCATGATGTGAATGTTCATTTAGGAGGCATAATGAAGGAGCAGTGTAAGGAGGACAGTCATATACACTATTCAGCTATTCATACATATTGCCTTCCCTCTCTGTGCTCTCTGTAATTTAAGAGCACAATCCTATCTTTGAATGCCAAAATGACCCCACTATTTTCATCTGGTCTTTCAATATTCAGAGCCTCCTTTTTGTTTACAGTCCCTCACATATCCCAAGGGCACACCACTTGTCTGTAGGCTGCAGCATTGCTGCAGTTCAACTCGAGAAGGATGGCCTGCGGGCTATTCTGACCACATTATACGTGTTCAGTCCTGGTGCGTCAAAACCAGGGGACAAGCCCAGCTTGTCAAATGTGTAGAAGTTAAATAATTGGCCATCTTGGGCTTCCAGGGACACAGATGCTGTGCCAACTCGTAAAACACAAGGGTACTCTTTTTCAAAAACCACTCTGAACACCCGATCAACCAGGTAGTTGAGCTTTATTGTCCTGTACTTCTCTGGGATCAACTCTTCAATCTGAGGTCCAAACTGTTGCATGATCAGAACTCCATCCAGCCCGACTTTGATCTCGTAGAAGGTGATGTTGCTGTAGGTGAAAAAGCCGATGTAGGGTTCTGGATTTGGGGGAGCAACGAGGACCTTTTTGGCTTCCCTGAAGGCTTTTTCTATGGCTGGGATGATGAGGTTGTAGGCCTTGGTGACCACATCCTGGTTCTGATTCCGGCTGCCAGCCATTAGCACCACCAGACCAAGCTTCAATCTGGGCACCAGGGAGAAGGTGGCAGAGTAGCCGTCCAGATCACCATCTTTACGCACCATCTCGTAGCCCATCAGCTCATTCACCTCCCAAGGTGTCCCAGTTCTGTTGGCAAAGTAGTTCTTATCGCACCTGAAGAGCGGGGTCAGCATGATCTTCAAAGAGTCTGGCTCCAGCAGCTTGCGGTGATAAGCGCCCAGCAGCATCATAGCAAGTTTGGCCAAGTCTGCAGCCGTGGAGAACATCTGACCCGAGGGCCGGTACCAACCGAGGTCATAGAGTGGGGCTGGTTTTCCGTTGGAGTACACTCCTACAGCCATCTGGCTCTGGAGCCCCGGGGCAATGTCGAAGCCAGTGTCCTCCATCCCCAGCCGGTCCAGGATGTTGTCAGTGATCCACCGCTGGTAGTCAACGGCGGCCACTTGCTCGGCCATCACATGAGCCAGCAGCGAGAAGGCAAGGTTGCTGTAGTGACATCTGGAAGGAAGCAAGTTAAAGAGACAGAGAGTGTCTCAGAAATCATAAAACAGTTTCAAATGTTGAATTGATCAATATTTTGAGAAATATGCTTACTAGTTTTTTCTCTCTAGCTCTTCTATTTGTAGGATAAATATGAAGCCAACAGTCATCTTAGCTTAGCATAAAGACTGGAAACGGGTAGACAGCTAGCCTAGCTCTGTCCATAGGTAAATAAATATGCCTATCCCCAGCACATCTAAAGCTCACTAATCAACACGCTACATGTCACTGCTTACGACTAAAACCACAACATTTTTACATTCACATTTATAAGATTTAAATACTTAATTAGCTAACTTTAGAGGTGATTGGAGGTGGATTTCGAGATCTTCGGACTGAGTCAGGCTAGCTGTTTCCCCCAGTTACCGGTCTTATAGTTAAGTACAGCTGCTGGCTGTAGATTCATATCTACCATACAAACATGATGCCACGTTATCAATCTTCTCATCTATTGATCTATCTATCTATTTGTATCAAGAGGTTTCATCAGTGTTGTCCTTGTGGTGTGTCAGTGACGGTGTTGCAAGCTTTAACATTCTGATCTATTATCAAGTCCAGAAAGCATAAATCTTAAACAGCAGAGGTCAGTGCCCACAGGCAACTCCCCTACATGTTTAATAATCAAAAGACTTATTAATTACAATATCAATAAAACTGAAAATATTTCTTTACTTTAACGTCAAATATTTTTCCAATAATTAAAGGCCAATCAATGTAAAGTGTGTTTGTGTAGTAAGATTTGTGCCAATTAGCCTTGACATTTGATCATAAAACTCTCCTCAGGTACAATGAAAGTCATTTTTAAACAAAGTGGGATGTATAGCATGTTTTATGTCAGTCAGACCTGGTGTTTTGTAGGCAACAACATACGTCGGTGTCACATATTTTGCCTGTTAATTATATTGGCCTCATCAGGGCAGCCTAAAATATTTTTAAACTATACTCCTAGCTGTATGTAATCTGGGACAACAAACAGACAAGAAATTAATGCATTTTCATACTATTTCAGTTTGCACAATAAAAACATCAAAAAGCTGAAATCAACACAGCATAACACATCTTACTTGGTGCCTGGGTCTGCGACAAGGACATCATCTTGAAGCAGATTGATTGCAGATTGTGTTTTTCCTTTCCAAAGCAGATTTGTGGCCCGGAGTCTCCTGGGTAGGCCTGGATCAGAACACAGTAAAACCGAGATAAAACCCTCCTAAATATAACAGATGAATTTTATTTGAATGCACCAGATGTTTCTCCTTCCTCTTTTTTCTGTCCTGCTCCCAAAAAAATCTCCTCCCATTTTATTTCAGTTTGTTGGTTATTTCTTTTCACTCCTTGTGTAACAGTGTTTGCATGACATATTCAGAGTTCTCCGAACATGATTATTATGTTCAGCCTCAATACCTCGATGATAAACTGAGACGGGGCAGGATGTTTAAAGATTCATGATTCTTCTTGCCTCAGGTGTTTCTCTCGTCTTTTTTTGAATTCATTGCACAGAGTAAAGTATTAAAAATGTAAAAGTTCCCTCAGATAAACAGGTATCTCTTCATGCATGACCATAGCAGCTCTTTTGCTCTATCAATATATATGGATGCAACTGTTGAAAGACTCCAGGAAGATTATCTGAACAGCTCAGATACTAAATGTTTAATGCTCTATTGCACTCTCCAAATACAAACTACAATATTCATTTTTCATATTGTTTTTGTCGTTTAAAGTACCTCCGTGCTTGTTCATATCAGTTTCTTCTGATGACAAACACAATGAAAATCTTACAGAAGTACCAGCACACGATTGATTGGTTGGTGTATAAAAGGTCTACACAAAGAAATATGTCCATTGCAATTTCTTTATGTCTTCAAATTACTTTTTTGTCTAACCAACTATTTACAAAGTAGAGATATTCAAATCATGTATCAGATATCAAATCAAAAAATACTTCATTTTCTGTTGATTTTGACAGAACAGTGAACAGTTTCAGCTCTAAAATCAATAAATAAAACTTAGAACTTAAACCTTTAATACCCTGAAATCTTTTATGGGTAATCTGCAACCAGCATGTTTACATTTCATATCAATCAGAGAAATCTTTGTCAAATATACCAGAAACCTCTTCTTCTACCTCCCTCTTCCTCTTTTGTTTAAGTGTGTGTTTTTCTTCCACCCTCATGTTTCAACAGGTCAGCTCCTGTGGGTTTAGATGTGTCCATATCCAGCATCATAATAACAATAACAATACTACTACTACTACAACAACTAATAATAATAATAATAATAATAAAAACACATCTACAGTTTTTCAAATGTATCCCCACATTTTGATTTTGGCTCGTAGAAAAGATGCATTTTCATTAATCAACTAATCGCCTAAGAAATGTAAGTCCTAGTGGACATCCTGCATGTGATTAGATCTCAAAGCCTTGTATCATAGCTCAGCTGTTCAGTTAAACTTTAGCTTGCTCTGTTTAATCCTGTGTATTTACCTGAGAGCTGGCTGGCCATCCTGCGCAGGGTGACCGAGGAGGAGCGGATCTGAACCTCCCCGCTGTCCAGAAATATCAGGCCATCTGTCACATATTTCAGCTCAGAGTCTCGCGACTTCCCCAGAGGGTTTTTGATGGTGAAGTTCTCCACGTATTTCTCCAGAGGGTCATCTAGGGAGCCGATCTTCCCATCCTCCCACAGCTTGTACAGCATCAGCGTCGGGAAGATTTTGGATAAGCTGGCAATTCTGAAAGGCAGATAACAGAGCAATGTGATTGTTTTTTAACCTGACAGAAAATACTTGGGTGTCTTTATTGTTGGCAGAGTTTTTGTTTACTGCAAACTTCTACTGTCGTGTCTCGCCAGGGGTGTAAATATAGACAAAAACTGGGGCCTGTTAGGTAGACGGGCCTACTGGAGAAGGAAACCAGTGGAACTACGCCTGAGTTCAACAAAGAACTCATGATGAAATAACTGTGATTTCCATTTGCTATATATTCCCTCACAAATGCAAATCTCTATCATGGTTTTCTTTTTTTGTAAAATAGTCAGCAATCTAGAACAAAAAATATTTAGTCATTCTACATAAACTATAAAAGATTTCTTATTTTATTTGTTATTTCTGTCACAAACAGATATGCAATGAGGGTTG
>JAVQJD010004704.1:0-11065 GCA_036023655.1 Nannoperca australis
GGGTCTTTGTGTGTGTGGAAGTTGGTCTCGACCGGCTCCATGTGATTGAGTGCCCTGAGATAACTTTGTTATGATATGGCGCTTTATAAATAAAATTGAATTGAATTGAATTGAATTGAAATATGGTCTAAGTGTGTACATTGAAAAGACGCTCAAAATTGTATTTGTATATGTTGATTAAATGTGAACTTTGAAAAGACCATATTTCACAAAGGTGAAAATAACTAGCCAACAACTTATTTAATTTCACCATTTGGCAGTACTACTGCCTCCGTTGCCCACTAGATGGCACTCTGATGCCCACCATTGGGCCCTGGCTTACTGATTGAGAATGCCTGCTCCAGACTAGAAACTTTGTCATGGGTTGTACGCATATATTAAATTGCTATTCCTTTAAAAATGTAATCTGCCTCTAAACCTAAATTAGGCCTGTTGATTATAGATTAAAACTAATTATGTCTTTAAAAGAGAATATAATTCTACTCAATTTAATTAAGAAATGCTGTTCACAAAGAGTTACATTTGTGTTTGTGATTGTAATCAAATTTCTTCTTAACTGGGTACACAGAAAGTCTAGATTCCTGTCTATTGCACCAAGATAGACAGCCTGCTTAACAGACTGAACTTATTGATTTATGTTAAATAAATGTTATGAAAAAAGCGTTAGCAGTTCCTAACAAGGAAAGGTAATTAAATGTTGTCTGCTATCACTATCACATCTTCCATCCTTTTCAGTTTTTTCTATGGGGTTCTGGTATCAGCGAGGCATCACAAATCACAAGAGTGAATGAACTCTTGTGGTATCAACTGTTCTATTTTATTCACTAGCTTACGGTCTTAAGGTATAGAAAATGATTTTGATAACCACAATATAAAGTCATTTCATAGTGGGCAAAGAACAATCGTTTTAGACAGCATTTGGCTTTATTAACGTTTGCTTCCTTAAAAAAAAAACTTTATCACCCACTAGTGTTGTTTCACAGAATAATTCCCTCTTTTACAGGAGCTATTACTTGCTATTTCATGCCCCTGCCACAAGGTGGACGCCTAGTCACAGTCCTGAATTTGTGATTTAAGTAAGGCAGTAAGGTCGGTGAGCAATAATCAACCATGACCATTCATGACTAAAAGGTATTCTACTCATTCACATACACATAAAAGAAACTTCATCAGCAGATCCTTTCATGGGTGTTAAACTTCTGTTTACAGGCTTTTTATTAGTGGAGTGCTCTTGTTGGAGTCCATCCAAGCTCAGGCAATTTTGATACTAATAAGTGTTTCTATATGATATTGTCTCAGTTGGTGAGACAACCAAGCCTATATCTGCTCATTCTGCTCATAACATCAAAATAAAATAAACCCTTCGAGCCTCATTCATTTTTTATCTCAAGATCTTTCTACGGTTCTGTAAGCAGGCAATAATGCTAATTTGTCTAAATTGTCTTTTAATAGCTTCTCTTTTTTTGTCTGAGGATTTTGCAATCTATCAACTCTTGGATTTTTCATATATTTCAGTGTGTTCTTTAATCAACACTGTCATCTCATACATGTGTTATTATCTACAGTTTTCTTTACCTTAAATACCACTGTATAGCTCCCCTAATTGGCTATTGCTAAAATGTGACATCATGCAGGGTAGTGGGGTTACAGTATATGATGACCCCAGCCCCAGCAGTACTTATCATTTTTCAGGGCCAAGGGTTGGTCAGATGGCATGTGACTAAATGGCACCTAAGAACACACAACACAGGGCCAGGAATAACCCCACCCTTGGAGTCACACAAACACACACACACAAACACACTCACACACTCACACACATCTAAACCCTGCAGGGGAGAACAAGGGAGCAGAACATGGCGCAGATCACAAGGCTTTCTGAGCAGAGGGGTATTTTATTTTAAATTCACGTGCAATACTTAAATATATATGAGGGTTTAATTAGGACAGACAGTGCACTGTACTCAGTATATGAATAACACGGGCAAATAGGGATATGAAACCAGTAGCAGTGACAAGACATTTGACTTGTGAAACATGCCTAGGACAGTAGCATGGCATGCATGTATCATATTCCGCCTTTCAACTCTCAATCATTTTTGGGTGGTTGACTTTTTTTCCCTGGGGCTTGTTGACTGGTGCGGATTGGACAGGTGGCATAGCATGGAGAAGAGCTGGCCATTTACCAGCCAATAAAAATAGCTGTGGTCTCCATGATGTCACCGGTGAGTAAATCATAGCTCTTGACTCTAGAGGGAAAAATAAAATGAGAGAAAGAAAAGAAGGGCTGTATTATTTTTTTATGTTTCTCCTTATCTCGGTGTCTCGTTTATTGGTTAATCTAATTTCACACTAGGTTGCTTTTTGTCTTCTTGCTTTCACTCCAAATCTGTATCAGTTTTTCTTTCTCTGCATGTGTTCCCACCTTCCCACTATCTGCATGTTCAGTGGTATGTAAATCTACACAACCAGGAAGATGTTAAAAGACCAGAACACGAAAGCGCACGTTCCCCAAACCCCAATAACACCCCTATCTTCAACCAGTCAAACCGGCTGCAGTTGCCAGAAGGGGTGTACGAACTAAAGCCGGAGTCTGATCTCACTCCCATACCTGGCATACTGAAGCCACAACACCATGCAGCCGATGTGGAACCTGATCAGTCATAAATCTTCTCTGTTTGACCATGTGACATGCCAAATTTGTGATTCTGCCCTCCATCCACCCTCCATCTCTTTCCCTCCACTTGTTACCTCCCATGGTGCCCTTCTAACTGCAGCCCCCTCTGGCACACTGAAGCAGGAATGTCATGCAGGAAGGTGACAATCTCACATGCCCAGATTAGTGTTTCTGTGTGCATCTTTCATGTGCTTGTATGTGTTCCTTTGGCTTCATATCTGTGTGTGTGTGTTTGTATGCAAGTGTGTGGATTTGTGATTGTGTGTGCATAACTCCAGTGACCCAGTGGCAGCATGGCAGCAGGGTACCCTCAGTAATAAGATGTTAGGAATGTAACACTTGTCAGCCTCTCAGAGGATGCTGTTAATGCACATTCTGTCCGTTTCAGCGGGTTAGCCTATAATAAACAGTTAACAATGAGTGTAAGTACCTGTGCAGAAGCTCTCTCTGTGTGTTTTTCTCTGAAATTTGTTTCTTTACATTAATGACATTTGAGTTTCTGTTGATGTGCTGCATTTGTTTATTACACATTTTCCCAGACTTGTATTTGTAACTTGTATTCCCTAAAGCTTCCACACTGGAATCATAACCAACAGAAGCAGTAATAGCAGGACCAATCCAGTGTAATTGCATGTTTAAGCCAATTAATTGCAAACCACATATAATACGGCTGACCTCCTTTCACAGCATACCTTAAGTTTTTAGATTTAAAAAGTCCTTTTCACCGTCCTCCACAGTACAGCACACCATATTTCAAAATGGATTGAAAATCAATTTGCAAGGACTTGAAACTTGCATGAGAAAACATTCGAGTTAAAGGCAAAACAATAACACAATGACATAAACATTGATATAATGAGACAATATTTTGGGGATGATGTTAGGCATTTTCTGAATATATTAGAGAAAAGAATTTGGTGCATTAACTGAACTGTAATGTAACATATAACAAGACCATAAAAAGACAATCACAATGTTTTCAATACCCCAAATCCCAGATGAAATCTTCTTCACAATAGAATATAGATATATTGCCACTATTGCAGCAATAATATGTTTTCTGGGATCCCAATCAGGTTTCATGTCCCTGCAAGTTGGCTTTAAAACTGCTGCCATGACCTGAAACTGGTGACAATGTAAAAATGCATTAATCACTAAAAAACTAAGGCCAAGGTATGCTGTGGAAAATGATCAACAGTAATGTAAAGTGTACCATGATTTCTAATGACTAACTTTAACAAATATGATCCTTAAAAATTCTTTATTTATATTTAACTGACTTCTGGACTCAAAGCTCTGGTATCGTGGGTCCTGGTGGTCTGTGTGGACAATGAGGGAGTAGCCGAACACTTGCACATTCTATCACAGTAGATTTATCACCAACATTTGTGGAGAAGAATGAATAAGCCAAACCTCTCCATATGTGGCCTTTTGTGTGTGTGTGTGTGTGTGTGTGTGCCAGTGTGTCCGATGACACTTAGTGATGATTTTGAACAGCTGAGATGAGTTTGTGTGGAACTGGACAACGGGGCAGCTGTACATCTCTGTCTTGGACATGCACACCCACACCCACACACACACGCACACACATTGATGCACATAAACAACAGTGGAATCCTGAGGTCCGACCCCCTTGGGACCAAGCCAGACTGAGACCTTAATAAAGGCCTTGTTGTTTCAGGAGGTAGCTTATATGGTTTCAGGTTCATATCCCAACAAACCCCATGTTATAGACCACTACCATAAAGTTACTGATCCCATTGTCCTGATTAGCATTACATGATCCTTCAATAGTTTTTTACATTATGACAAAGTCATGTAACGGGTTGATAGAAGTACAGGTGTGCACTGATTTCTTTATTGTACTCTGGCATTTGTAGCATCAAGTATAAACTATTAATGGTGGTGTTGCAATGTGAATAGTGGTCTAAATAAAACCAGGTTGCCATTACTACCTCAACTGGCCCTGCAACATCTCAGCCAATGAGAGACTTTGCCTGGTCAGACCTCTTTTAAGAGAGGCGGGGCCTAGATGTGCCGCAGGGTCACAAGGAGTGATGTAACCTGTGTTTATTTTCAGCATATACACGTAAATGTAGACACACAGACACCTCCACACACACATGCACACAGACACACACACATACACACACAAGCAACTGAAGACTCTTGCACATGCTGTTCTTGACATGCAAAGATTTTTAGCACAGTGCCAAGTGACTTAGCCTTGAACTTTGGGATCTCTGCTATGTTTCTGCAAGCTGTTTGTCTCTCTTGCCCTCTACCTAGTTTGGTCAGTCGATGACAAGTGTTGCGGCGTGTACCTGCACAAGAACCGTCAGTGGTACACACACGTAAATGACAGTAGGGGGTGGCTGTTTCAGGGGGAACACGGCGATTATACAGAGAAAAGCTGTGTGTATCACTGGGGAAGACAAGTGGGAGGGAGAGACAGAAAGAGAGACGGAGACACAGAGAGAAATTTAGTCATGACCATTAATACTAATAGTGGCCTCCCTTCCCTTCTGTCAGCTGCAGCTGTTGATCACGCTGGTGTAACATTGAGCTTTCTAGCATTGCATCACTCTCTTTCTCCCTGACTCCATTTCTGTCCTGCATTACCCTGCGTGTATGTGGTTCTAGTAGCTCATATTGCACATCATGCTGCAAGGGTAATGGACAGAAGTAGGATTGGTGGCCCAATAATGTTAAGATTGGTCTGTTTGAAAAGTGGATTTACACATTTCGGTCTATTCATTAATTTGTTTTAGAAACGGACTTTCGATGCTCTACTGCAATACTGTACAATTTACAGTATGATATTGCAGTGCTATGCTGTAAAATCCGTTGATCAAAACAGTGATGCAAGACAAGTGAGAACTACAATCTTGCATGTCAGCTTTATCCATTGCTATTTAGGAGCATGTTTGATTCATTAGCGTGGCAATAACCTGCCACTAGTAATTCATACTATGTGTGATGTATGCATTAGCGAGATGTTAGTCATGTTCTCCAGCCTGAGAACGCAGCAGAGGGACGATGTAACTTCCAGAGGAGCTCGTCCACTCGCATACATCAGAGACATTCCACCTCATCTGACACTCGTCCATGGAATTCTGCAAATTTTCCACACTATTCTCCCAGGCACACAGGCAAGTGCCTGTCAAAAAGACTGGCATTCTCAAACATCAGGCACCTGTAAACACTTAAAACAAGATAAATAAATGGCACTTCCTGGAGAATGGATCTAACTTGTTGTTTATCAAGTTTAATGTTTTTAAGATGCATTTTTGTTGTTATTTTGCACATGTATGCACGATGACGTCTGTGCTCCTGTGGTGTTTGTGATTGTCATCGGGTATGTTTGTGTGTGTGTGTGAAAATATCTTTTTGTTTGCACTGCTGATAGGTGATAATTTGTCATAGATTTCTGCAGAGTCCCTTTCTCCTCTATGTTGGTATGACCAGTGTATGCAACCTATAGTTGACACCTATGTGTCATTCTGGGAACACACTAAATACTTCAGATGACTTGAGGGTTTACTTGGCAACCGATGGCTGTTTTAAGACCATGGATACACTTTCAGCTTGGACTGAGCACAAAGTTTTCAAGTATCCGCAGTACATGGAAAGAAATAAAAAGTCACTGAATCACATGTATCATGTGCTCATTGTTGTGTGGCTGATTATAAAGCTCAATGACTTCATCCACATCTATTTGTGTAACTGGATGACATTCTATTTAACCTTTATTTTTCACCAGGGTTAAGAAGTCGTAGAGCCATAATTAGTCACAGGTTGTTTCCAGATTTTCTAGAAAACATTTTTCCATAAGTTTTGTTTTCGAATTTAAATTTTGCAATCCCAGACTTTGACATGGTTAACACCTATACTTTCGTTATCACACGATTTAAAATCATTACAGCTTTTAGCGAATTCATTTTTAATATCAATTGAAACAATTCGTTTGCTTGTATACACTAGATGTTAGTGTAGAGGTGGTGGCAATGTGGGGGATGGAGGGCTGGTAAAGGTGGGAGGGGTTGACACAGAGATGTACAGGACAGGACACCCTCATGCTTGCTCCATAAACCTCACTGCATTTTGCTGCCGCAGCTGTTGTGGCGCACTCAGGGAACGGAGAGGTGCGCTACTTCTGGGGTGACTATGTCGAGTCTGGCAAGGGCTTTTTCACACTGATCAGCGATCACCGAGCGCGTTTCTCTTAGGCAAAAAACAAAAAAACAAAAACGGAATGTTGTCACTCTCTCTTTCAGCAAGGTCGGTTTCCACAAAACAGTGAAGACGCCGCTCATTTACCATGAGCTGTTTGGATGTTATGTACCCAGCCTATGGACATTACGCATCGTACGCACCGACTGCTCCTGCTTTTATCAATAGCTTACAGGTAGGAAATGGACACAATTTGAAATGTTTTTTTCTTATTTCTTCTTATTTTCAGTGTTAGTGGGGAGATGGGGGTCGTTGAGGTGAGGAACAACTATTAGGGTAGTTTATACAGCTCGTGCGTAAAATAAATGATGTAATGGGGAAAATTCGTTATAAAAAGTGTTTTATACTCATTTAAGTATTCGTTTGACACAATTTGTCATTTACGAACATCTATGTTCATCGCTCAGGCCTGTCAGTGCTGCTGTTTGTGTATTAACAAACACAAAAGTCGTTATGCACCCACAAAACTCACATCTTGACGCACACGCGCACGCACACACATAACAGGGCTGCCACACACAAAGAAAAACATTATGTCAAAATGTCTCATAGACAGCTCCATAACGGTCCTCTGCAACACCTGTCTTAACCCTCTCCCTCCACCCCCGCCTCTACTCTGGACCCCCCACCCCCTCCCCCAGCAGGCTCCCACAGGTCTGAGCAGAACTTCTTCTCACTGCCGGGATTTTATGGATACTCCCAGGGGTCCCGAGGGGATGTCTGGGGGCCCAGGCACTGGAGGATCAACTTCCTCCTCATCTTCATCCAACTCTTCCTCTTCGTCCTACACGCCTGCAGCTATAAGGCCAGAGGAGGGCCCCAAGGAGAAGCAGGAGGCCCCTGAGGCAGAGTACCTGACTTCGCGCTGTGTCCTCTTCACCTACTACCAGGGAGACATCAGCAGTGTGGTGGACGAGCACTTCTCCAGGGCCCTCAGCTCCTACATGGACGGAGAAGGCAAACGGCGGGCATCAGACCAACAGGGCACAGGTATATCACATTGCACACCTGACCTGGTGGTATGCAAACTTACAGTGCATATGTTGTGATCTTGGACATGTGAAGAACTATCATGTCCATAATTAGAAAGTATGGTGTCCATTAATAGTAATGGAGAGATGTAACAAAAACACAAACTCTAGTAGATCCTATGTTTAGTATGTGAACAGAAAACAACCACCATTGAGTTTTGTGAAATCATTAATCAATACTTTTTTCATAAAATGAATTAGGGACCTAATGTTATTGAACCAGTTAAGATGACTCACAACAATGTTTACAACAAATTTGTTCCATGAAGATTCCACTCTGCCAAAAGTTGGATAAACTGAGTTTAGGTTGGTTTTGCCTTTGCCACTTCCCGGTTTATTTATGTGAGCACTGGTGCCACAGTTGTCTGTGTGGTGTCTTGCGCTTGCTTTTGAGGCCACACATGGTGAGTTGACAGTTCTGCAGAGCACAGCAGAGTGCCGGACAGGTGATGTGATCAGGTGACAGGATTGACGTGCTGCTTGTTGGGACTGTTGTCCCTGGAGGGGTAAGGGAATAGGGTTCAGAGGTCATGAAGGTCAGGAGCTGTTGGGAGTCAAAAGGGACATCAATGACTCTGGCAAGGGTGCTAATTTAAAGAAAAGCAAACAAACTTTTTTTAGGTTTGGGGTGAAAAATTGACAATCCAAAAATGATGGCAACTTTCAAATACCAGGTCTGAAGTTTAGGCACATCATATGTGGTATACTTTGACAACCTGGCCATTTATAACACTTCTGAGAGTTATGAAAAAGTTTTTGTACATTTTCCTAAATGCTACACACACTCACACACACACACTCACTCTATAATTATTTATCTAAAAAGCTCCAAATAATGTTGAAAGTTATTATTATTATTATTATTATCATTATTATTATTATAGCAGCATTAGATTTATATTTTATTTTATATTTGTTTTGTTTTTACTTTCATTTTGCATTTCATTTGCATTCATTTTCAAATCTTCTAGAGATACCCCTAGAAAGTCCCTTTCTACCAGCAGCCTGCAGATGTCCCTTGGATATCCATGTAGGGCCTATGGCTTCTACTCTTACTCTCTTTCCTAGTTCAGTCGGACGTCTTCATTTCGGCACTAACACACGCTTCCTGCCTCACAACAGATGCTATGTTTATACATGGCCGTAAGCGCACAGCCTCGCCGACGTATCCCCTTTAAACGTCTCTGCGGCTGCCATTCTGACTCTCGCTCCAGCTCTTGCCCCACAATGGTTGCTCAGTCAGTTGCCTGACTGTCTGTCAGATTTATATGTGCTGTGGTCTGTGTGATAGGGGCAGAGGAAACACTACCTCTCAGGGTGCCGCATGGTATCTTTTTTCAGAGGAATATCTAAACATAAAAGTATACTGCTTAAAACATATAATGACTCGCTGACATTCTGTCAAGGGCAAGGGGGGGAGGGGGAGCAGAGAAAACAACAGGTGGGGGTGCAGGAGACAGAAGAGAGGGGCGGTGGGTGCTAGGACGGGGCCAGAGTTGTGTGTGTGTGTGTGTGTGTGTGTGTGTGTGTGTGTGTATGTATAAGTGTGTTGTGAGACTTTTAGAAGTTCTGGATTGACATGAGAGTGAGAGATGTCACCACAGCGAGTGATTTGAGGCTTTGTGAGCCTTGGGCTCCCTCCAGGTCAGAGCGTCTGCCTTATATAGAATTTTAGAATACAGGGACATCTCTCTTTCTACCTTTCTCTCTGTCACTCTTTCTCTCTCTCTCTCTCTCTCTCTCTCTCTCTCTCTCTTTCTCTATGTATGCTAGAACGTGGTTGTGTTTATTTCTGTGTCTTGTTGGGGCAAGGGCTGTGTGACAGTATGATCCAATGGGGAAGATATCTGGGCCAGAGGGTGTAGCAGTCATGTGAGTGACATCTATGTTTTAGCACGGGTTGCTCCTCTTGCATAGCTCCATCCTTTCCATTTGTCTCTACAAATCAAGTGATTCACCACACAGTTGTGCAGCCCTTCGTGACTCAATCTGATCGTTGTATATCCTCCTTCCCCCTCTCTATCGCCCTCCTCCATTAGATACCCCTTCACCTAGCAGTCGACGAAGCTTCCCCCCTTCCTTCTGGGACAGTAACTACACCTTGCCTCAGTGCCGTTCCCACTGTGAGACAGGTGCGCCTTCCTATTCCATGGACCCATACGCATCAGGGTTGCACCCAGGCCTGCCGCACCCACACGCTCATCCACACCCACACGCTCATCCTCACTCCCACCCTCACCCCCCAGAGAGCTGGGGATATCCCCAGGCCCAAGCCTATGGGCCCCCACGGCCTCTCCACGAACTGTATTCACCGTCGGCTTTGGAGCCCCACTACGGGGCCCTGCTCATGCCCACGGTGAGGCCACCTCATCTCCCTACCTTGCCAAGCCACTATGAAGTGAGCAAGCTGGAGCCTGCTGCCTCCTGGCCCAGCCTGCTTCCCCCAGGAGACGTCGGCCAGACGCTGGCACTCAATATGGATGCAGGTACCCACTCAACTGTGTCAGGCTTTTCAAATAGTACCAGCGTTCCTTTATTTACAGTTTATAAAATGTCTCTAATCAGACCAGATATGAAAATCTGAATATGCAAAAGACACTCAGTATAGACAAATGCAAATTTCATGGTCCGATTATTTATGGCTACAAAAATATGTGAAACTATTTAAAAATATATATATACTGTACATTTATGTGTCAAGTTGAACATAATGAGAGCATGCTTGAAATTCTGCAGTGTACCAATTTTGCCTTTTTGTGCCATTAATTAGTAAAAGCATTTGACTGAATTATATATTCTGAATTATCAGTATTGATGTTATTTGATCACACAGAAACACAGAAAAACGTGCCTTCTGACAACCATTCACACAAACACACACACATGCTTGCACAACATCTGCATCAACTTTCAACCTCTGCAATACCCTCTGTAGAAAACATACGCACAGAGGCATACACTTGCCCCATAAGCCCTCCCATAGACACTCCCACGCATGCTCACACACACTTACACACACACACACACACACACACACACACACACACACACACACACACACACACACACACACACACACACACAAAACAGAAGAAACAACACAGAAGCTCTCTGTGTAGAGCTA
>JAVQJD010004707.1:0-10366 GCA_036023655.1 Nannoperca australis
TAGTAGTAGGCTGAAGGAGAAGATCTGGGGAAGTGACTGAGGTTTGAAATGTTTTGTTTACGCTTGGTGAATTATCTGCATCTACGGGTGGAATAGTGGACAGGAATACTATGGAAACAAATTTTTTCCAGATGTAAAAATACTCTGTTGAACACCTCCTTACAACTATGCTGTGATTGCAAGCTTGTGTGGCAGAACAAAAATATAATCTGACTGTTTTTCAAAGGTAAAGGTAAAACTTTAATGATTTATCTACTTACTATTCAATTCAATTCAATTTTATTTATATAGCGCTATATCATAATATACATCGTTATCTCAGGGTCTTTTTCATATAGGGCAGGTCGAGAGAGCACAGTACGGTAAGCACAGTACAGTTCTACATAGAGATGTAAAGTAATAGATGTGGTAATGGTAATGATGTTAATATTAATATGAATAATGCTAATAACAGTATAATAATAGCAATGCTAATAATAAGACCAATAACGATAATAACAACAGCAGCTGTTGAGCAGGAACACGGGGGCAGCAGGTGCATCCACAGATCCAGACTCTACAGCTCCGGAGGCAGAAATATCTGCAGAAAGCAAAATAAAGGGGAGCATTACTACTTACGACTTACTTAACCAACAGTTAGAGAAGTCATACTTGTTAGAAACTGTAACAAATCTGTTCAAGTCTTGACTGCTGGTGTGCCCTAAAAGGGTCATCTAGTTCTTATACAGTTTTCTGATTTGTTATTAGCTAGAATAGCCCATTTTCCGAGGTGAGGGTAATGGGGCCTACACTTTAGTTTACATAAATTTAACTTTTGGTAAACCTTAATTTAATTACTAACTTCCTGACTGACCTTTCCTACTATTTAGACTACCAGGCGGGGAGTGTTTTCTTGGATGTCTAACACTATGTATGTTCTATCTACTTACCATATCTATACATGTATATGATATGTCTACTTGACAACAGAAGAATGAGTCATTCATTTCATGTGAACAATAATTCACAGCCTGGGGATATTAAATAAATAAACCTGCCAAGTGGACTCTATGCCCAGTCTGTGATTTGTACATTTTTAACAGAGGGAATGGGTCAATGTCACCTTCCCCTTTGACCACAAAGGTGACAGTACTCTGTAGAGTATATAGGCTACAATATTGTATACAATTGAATATTTGTATATATACCTTGCACTCTCTCTACTACTAGGGGATGAAAAGGGGGCATGGCAGGTTAATAAGGGGAATGCATTTTGGTCATTTTTCTAACAAGGGGGATGTAAATACCACACTGTAAGTACCCTCATATCAAATAACCAGGGAAACATCTTCATACAACAAGGGGCAAAAGGTCAGAGAAAGTTCATACGATTTGCATTGAAACTCCCAAACACACCACAGAGCAGTGTGTATATCATGGTCCAAGAAAAAACATTTGGAATATAAAAGATTATTATTATTAATATAATTAACAGTCTTGGTGGCCCTTTTGTCCAAATGGCTTCTGGGGGGATAGAAATATACCTTGATTAATGATGTAGGCATTGCACTATTTTGGAGGTTAGAATACATATTAATAGGAAAATTATGTAAGGTATGTAGCAACCTAAATCAGCCAACTGCAGCTTTCACCACAATGTCACATTTGGGAACTTTACAAAGTGACTAAAAATGTGTAGATACGACTGAGCCACAGTGATAAACTACCAAACCTACTGACACTCCTTTTAATGAGAGCCTAAAGTACTATGAAGCATACAGCAGCGTGTGAGCCTGTAACGTTACGCCTTTAAATGGCGTGTGCTGGTGCTAAGTAGAGGGCGGACCCTATTCGCGCGTGTGTGCGCGTTTGCGTGTGCACGTGCGTCTCTTGCCCGCAACCGCTGCAAGTCGCACTGAGCTAACAGCGGCTTTTGTGTGTTTGATGTACCGTGGTCGACACACCTGTGAGGAGCGAGAAACCCAGCCCGGTACCGCCTGGTGCTCACCGCACCGCCCCAGCGGAAACACTGCTGTTTTTAACAGAATCCTGGAATTTGAAAAGTACGGCTCTGTGGAGTTTACAGCTGGATTCTAGCAGGTGCATAGTCTGTTTAAGGTCAGTAGCGTCGTCTTTTTACTCCAACCTGTTCATGTTGCTTGTCCGCGTAGAAAACCCACATGGACTGAATGTAACTGTTAGTGTGATAGAATCAGGATCAGGTTTCAATGGACATCTGAGGCAGAAAAGCTGGCGTCTCCTCTCCTAATGCACAGGTATCGCGGAACTTAACACTTTCACAGGACTTTCCCAGAGTGCGCGCACCAGAACGGTGAATATGGCCGGAGCAGGTGTGAGTCTCCTTGAAGGAACATCAGCGTTTCTGCAATTCAAAATGGGAAACCAATTCTGCCATGTTGGCCTCTAAATTCCCCCGGTGGAGCAGAGGCACTATGACAGACGGGTATAGAATTACACACGTCCTCTCCTCTCCCCTGAGGCGATGTTTACTGTATGAATGATCTATTTTCTGTTTTATTATATCGTATTATATCGTATTATATCTTACAGCCATGCATTTAAACCACGCTGTTTTACCAAATATGAAGAGCATCAACCCTGAAAAACGACTTATACCACGACCTGCAGGATTTTCTTCACGTTGTTTTTAGAATGATGAATAATAAATACGTGAACGCCAGGTATCCAGTGTCCACGCATTGTTCTCGTCTGCAGCTTATGTTAAAATGTCCAACACTGAATGCATCCTAACAAGCCGCACACAGCCCTCTCGGCTAATAGACTCTTAATATACCTGCATATTTAGATGTAATTCGAACATTCAGTATGACATGCAGATTGATACATGACCTTCTGAGTTAACGGAGATGGACAGCACGAACCAGCAGCTTCTCACTTCCTCGCCATGCAATAACCATCACATTCCTCCATTATTCCTCTTCCTCTCTGTCGGTAGTGGAAATACAGCTGCTGGTTGCTGTTTTCACACACATTCCCAGATTCATCAGACGATGTCACTTGTTTGTTTTTTTTTGCATTTCAGAAATGTATTGTATGTATGTAACGGGTTTAAAAGGTATATAAAAAATTTGCTCGAAATATCTAAATAAATTAAACCAGTTAGGTAGTAATCGTCAAACATGTGACGTAAGTCTGGGGAAAATATAATTTTAGTGAAAGGATGATTATGATTATTTGGATTATTTCGGTTACCTGGTTGATCACATGTCGTCAGGGACAGCAGGGAGGTGTGATTGCTCATTCCATGCTGCACGACGAGCTCACAACTTCCCTCCTTAATCAATCCACATTTGAAAAGCTACAGTCTGGGCCTGCTTTGTAGACAAGGATCAAATTAATTTACAGACAGAACATTTAATTTAAATGAGCCCTGCCTTTTTGCAGTTTGTCATTTGCACTGCGACGAATAAAAGGTGTCACACTTTATACAGCACATGTGGCAATTTTCATTGCAGTAAATTACAAGGCCTTAAGCAGTGCGCCAAAGAAATCCACCTCCTGCCGCAATAAGCAGTAAGATGTCCAGGCCGCATCCTATGTCTGTCTATAATACCTGCACGCTTGTGTCAAAATGATCCGCAGCTGCAGTTTGAAATGATGTAACAGACTAAAATGGTGCAAATTCACAAAGAACAGCGGATGACTTCTCTATTTTTATTCATCGCTACGGCACACATTTTGATGTGTCGGATTTTAAGAGTTAATAGGATTAGACTATTCTTGTAGGCTATATTTATGCGAAGGGAATTCCTAATAAGGCTTTTTTCAAAAACGGGCATCAAAATGGGCGTGACCCGCCAGAGAATGCGTATCTTTTCCCTGCAAAGGGCCCCAAGGGTTGTTCATCGCCTTCTAAACTGTTTAAGACTGCTTAAGATTTCCAACATCAAAGCACGAAAACCACTCCGTTTTATGTCATGTTTCGATAAAGAAACCAACTTGTCCATTCGTTTTTTTCTTTCAGCCCTCGTTTTAATTTCTTTCTTTTTGGCTAGATTTAATGCTTCTAAATGTATGGCCACTACTGACAACTATTTAGCCATTCAATTTGTACACAATTTTCTATACACAATCCTTAATGCACCTCTTCTATGAATGCTGTCTCCTACATGGGCAGTGCTCATTTTCTGTAAAATATAACCCCCCCCCCCCCAGAAAAAAATGTAGGCGTTTTCTTTTCCTCCTATTTTTTCTGTTAGGTTGGGGGTTATGGGGGTAGGATGGGGGGCTGTTTTGGGGTAATTTGGCTGTCCTGCTTTTTTTTCTGCTTGGCAGCCGATTAACTGTGCTGACAAATCAAGCGTAAAAAGCCAAGGGCTCTCAAGGTAACACTAATCCCTCTGGGCGGGGAGAGTCAAATATTACGCAGGATTTTGGAGAATGCTCCTTTTTTATTTTTGGTCGTTTTTCTGCGTTCAGACGGTGCCCCTCTTTCGTTTCTTTTTTTTTTAAAGGTGCAATAGTGTGTGTCATGGCTGGGCCATAAATATTTCCCATTCCTTATCTAAAATATCGACTGTGCCATCTGTTATAGACATCAATTTAAACAAGACATTCAAATAGAAATGAACTAGTAATTGAAAGGAAAATGATCCGAATTTGTTGAAAGTATTGCACATTTATTTAGGCCAAAAAGTGCACCGGCATGTAATTCAATTCCATTTTATTTATATAGCGCCATATATAGTAATGCCATATACGGTTAAATGTCTGCTGATTAACCAATTAGAGTATTCTCAAGAAGCACACAAATCACAAGAAAAACACTGAGAAATGACGTTTGCGCCACAATGACAGGCAGTTGTTATATAAACGGATGGTTGTGGTGACGGAAAAGGCGGGTGTGTTCGCTGGTGGAGTGTGTGTAGCTGATGGAGAAGTGTGTATCCAGGCTTTAGTTGTTGTCATGCATGTGCAATATTTTTGTGTGTCTGCAGTCATTTGTACACGTGTAAAGTCATCATTGTGGAGTTTTATCATTGTATTGTGTGTATGTCGATAATGTGTGCGTGCGTATATTCTGACACTGGTAAGATGTGTATGCAGCCTTTGGTGGGGTGTGTACGCAGATGTCTGTATGGTGCAGGCGTCGCTGTGCGTGCGTGTGCGCGAAGTATAACGTTTGTGGAGTGGTGGGTGCTCTCTAGCTGGGTGATGTAATGCCGTGAAGGGTGCTGCAGCAGAACCACAGAGCCCAGAGAAGGCGTGTCCTGTCTGCAGAGTAGCTGAATAACACGGTGCCCATGCTGCACCCGCCGCCAAAATAACACCCTCCCACCCACAAACTCCCTCACTTTCGCTTATCTTCCCATTTTACATTGTTCTGCCTTTTTATTAGTCGTTTTTTATTTCTGTCTTTTTAAAATGAGCAATCTGAGCAGCACATGCTGCACTCAGAAAATAGCGGTATAGAGAAAAGAGGTGTGATTTATAAATTATTCTCTTTTGCAAACAAAAGAGAGGATAATACCCATAGTGAAACTTTACTTAAGGATCTTTTTAAACCAGCTGCTTTTTAACTGAAACATTTACTGTCCCTTCAATCCCTCTGCTCATGAATGTTGTCCTGTCTTTTAAATTCCAGTGAAGATGGTGAAAATAGAGAATGGGCATCCTTGCTTCACCCCCTGTGTAGTGTTAACAATCTAAAGCATGATTGTGAATATTTCAACAATGTGACTAATCGTTTAAAAAAGACAAAACTAATGATCAAGTGAATGTTTTTGTCATATTAAATACATTTTGTAGTCTCCATTCTACCTTTTGATCATGGTTATCTTTGCAGTAGTGTCTGCATGAATATCAGCATATTTGACTTGCTGAGGTGATTTTGCCATGACCAATGAACTAATGATATATTGTTATTTTTAGTATTGGGTCATATGATATATAGCATGAGACAATATAAATGTGTACTGTCAGAATTTGTGTCTGAGGCCATTATTGCCATAGCTGCAAGTCAGTGACCAAGAATGCTGAATGACAGTATAGGATCTTTAGATTTTTACATCAATGTGAAGATGTCCCATGATACGTATTTGAATGTTATTCATATCACCCAACCCCTAAGTTCTTTCATAGATGACATGAGCCCAAATAGGTGGATATCAGCATCAGATGGGGGGTAAATGGTGTTCTATCTACCTAGAAAGCTTTGTGTCAGAGTTGAAGTGTGTGTGTGTTTGCATCGTCATTTAATGAATTGTGCCTTTTTATCTCATCGTTACTTGACACGTTGGAAATATTGTCATTGTTACAGTCATGCCAATAGAGCATATGGAATTAAAAGAAATTTAGTGTTGGGCTGTTCATGAGATGCATGAGTGGGAGTGGATGAGGTGGAACATTGCTCCCTATGTCTCTGTTGCTCCCCCTCTCCATGTTTCTACTCATCTTTCCTTCTGCTGTCGCTCGTCCTCTCCTCCACTGTCAGGTTGCATGTCCTGGTCAAATGATTTCAGATTGTACCACTGCAGCAACAAAGACGGGCAAAAGAAAATGAAACCTCCTTGAATCTACTGAGAGATGTAAATGGCAGCGTCAATGTCTGTGCATATTTGGAAGGCCTCACACTGAGCACATCGGAAAAATTGCAGCCTGTCCTTTTAAGATATTATCTGCAAGCTATGGAGGACATTTTGTCACTGTGTCTGGACAGCATTACTGCGTGTGTTTTTGTGTGACGAGTGTGTGATCAGGGCACCTGCTGTAAAATTACTAGTAAGTGGCATCCATTTAAACACAAGAGACCTACCAGTGGGTTGCTTTTATTTGCATTTACACACACACGCTCTCCGTCCCAGTCCGTGCGGTTGTTAATAGGATCCAGAGTGCCGCTGCCTTTTGTCAGTGTATGTATGTGGACTCGTCCCTGTGGGGTTCGTGAAAGGAGCCTTTCACCGAGAACAATGATCCATGCCGTTTAGCCTTTTAACCCCTGACGCTCCCCACACTGCAACAAAAGACAAACGTGAACGCACGCACACACACAGCCAAGCGTGAATGGATAGTAGCACAAGAACTTGTGTGTATGCCAAGGTAGTGATCCATGTCTGATTAGCTGGCACCAACCAGTATATGATAATAATAAAGAAGTAAATATAAATAAAGAGACAGACACAAACCAAAAATGAACAACAGAAAACAACTCTCCTTTGTAATTATCAAAAATATTCAGGGTTCAGTGCTCAGTTTTTTCTTAAAGACCAATACTTGGTTAATTTTTTTTATGCCTTTTTGAAACACAGTTGAGCGCAATTGTAATGGAAAAAATAAAAGATGTCTCACAGTTTACTAATGTTGCCAGTGGGAGACAGAATAAAATGTTTGAAAATAAACCGAAAAAAGAAAATAATTAAATGACACTCAAATACCTAACATCCAAAACTCCAAAAATACATAATACTTTATAATAGTCATGAACATAAACCCAATACATACTTTGTGATGTCAGAGGTGGACAACATTGCTTGGCTGTTATCTCTTATTTAATAGAAGGTTGATAAGCAACTCAGAATGTATAGGTCCAACCCCGAGGCACTGGCGAGAAGGCTCTGCTCAGGTTTGATAACTACTCAGAATAAAGACAAATAAATCTCATGGTTGAAAATGTTTGTTGACTGAGGAAATCTATCTCTAATATGTGAAGTTGTACAGCTTGGAAATAATTAAAGGTTAAACAGTGTAGACTAAATAAAAGAGAGCTTTATATTTCCTTTGTATGATTTTAATTGAGAATTAATGGATTATAGTAGAAATACACAGCCACAAGTGACCAACATAAACTCAATTTATGCTAGATGAAAAATTATTATTCAATTGTTAGTGCTCAGCACAGTGTTGAATGAAGATGTAGAATGAAGCAAATGTATGGGATGAAGAAGCATGTGACTGAAATAGATCAATCTTAATCATCATAAAATCTTCACAGCACACTTAACAGCATATGCTGCCATTCACTACTTATTAAACAAGTTCTACATTTTGGGATAAAGTCTTGCATGATAGATAAAAAATGTCTAAAACCTTGATTGTTGGTTTGCTTTTGCTCATGTCCAGTAATGAATAATGATAAATAAAAATATGAATATATAAAAGAAATATTTTAAAATTTAAAATTTATATAATCAGGTAGTCTCGCTGACATTGAAACGTCTTTTTGAAGAAAGATAAATAAAAACAACAGAAATAAGTCTGACAAACAACTAGTAAAATCAATTAGTCAAAAAACATCAGATATTAAAGCTTTAAAATTGCCAAACGGGATACAAATTTAACTTGAGGGCAGTTAGCTGTTCTTTTTCATTTAAAAGGTGTCTAATGCCTGAAATAAATGAGATAAGAGATGTGAGGTAGTTTGGAAGCTTTTAACAGTAGAGCTTTATAGATAAATACAGGATGATTACTCTTGTTGGTAAGGAATCCATCCAACCATGTGATACAGAGGGCAGTGATAAGTATGAAATGTCATTTATGATGAAGCATAATCCACTATGATAAACAGGTTTAGCTGATGTAATGATAATGGGGCAGCGTGACAGTACAGAATAATGCAGACATAAAGGGTTGACAATACAATTATTTTAATACAAATACATCAAGTGATGAATTTGACTTTTGAATGATAAATATTTTTATGACTCAGCAAGAGGGATATAGTTATCATTTACAGTTTGAATGGCAGGATAGTCAGAAGCCCATGTACTTGATGCTGTCGTTTAGTTTTGAAGAAAGATATGTGTGTTTAGGTGCAAGTGATTCATTTCTGATAGAATGCCCCATATATTAACCCATTGCCTTTTAGAAGCTTGTTTTTTTTATTATTGTAAAATCATAATCCAAAAATGATCTAGTACCTATAGCTGTTCAATAAATGTAAAAACTGTGAAGTAGTATAAAATTGAAATACTTAAGTACAGAATTTGAATATAAGAACTTCATGACTGTACTTGTCACTTCTTCTGTTATTTATATTGTATAAATGTCATGTGATGTTATGGGGTGTGTCTTGTAATATTATTAGTAGTAAAATTAATGCTGATGGACCCATTGAAACCCTCTGCCTCTCTCTTTCTGACAGTGATAGAACTAAGCAAGGCCACTGGATCCCTTGTCAGCTCCATTTCCCTGCAGACAACATGGAGGAGGAAATTCCACTCGCCCGGAAAGCCAGAGAAGTCTATTCCATCAGACCTTGCACCATGAGTCTTGACAGCATCTGTTCTGAAGTATAAAAACAAAAGTCACCTCCTCTCTCCCTCTGCCGGTTTTCTTTATCCCTTGGGAGAAAACTAACAATTCATCCATTCCTACTGGACAATTTACTATTGTGATTGACTGTACGACTGTTAAGCACTACGACTGTTCTCCTCCTTTTTCCTTTTTAAAAACATATTTTTACAAGAAATATTTATCTGAATATATCTGCACATATTGTGGATGAAATTGAATCCCTGAAATTCCATCCAACCACCCTAAGACTTCAATCAGATTTGAATTTCCCTCCAACACTTTGGATTAATACCTTTTTTTGCAGCTATGGATCTTGTAGCCCTTTCTATCAGACTGCAAGTGTTCCTCAGCACATGTCTGGGACTGGAATTTATAGGCACACCAGGTCAGTGGGCACGCTACCTCCGCTGGGACGCCAGCACCCGCGGTGACCTCAGCTTTCAGTTCAAGACAGAGGCATCTGATGCACTGCTGTTGTACTTTGATGATGGAGGCTACTGTGACTTTCTGCAGCTATCTGTGGTGGAGGGGCGAGTGCAGCTGCGCTTCAGCATCGACTGCGCTGAAACCACAGTGGTGTCTGACAGACGGGTGGATGATGGCAGCTGGCATTTTGCCACTCTAAGTAGGTATAACCTGCGCACAGTGCTGGTACTGGATGGCCAGGCCAAAGCAGATGAAGTTCGGCCTCATCGTCTGTTCATGAAAATAGTGAGCGACCTCTTCCTGGGTGGAGTACCTCAGGATATCCGCAATGGTGCGCTCACACTGCCTACAGTGCGAAACATGCAGCCCTTCAGGGGAACAATTACAGACCTCAAATATGGCATCTCACAGCCCCTGTTCCTTGGAAGTCTTAAGGTGCCTCTAGAGTCAGAAGGGTGGTGTACTGTGAACCCTTGTGAGAATGGTGGTACGTGCTCAGTGGTGGATGGAGAGCCGGTCTGTGACTGCTCCAAAACAGAATACAAGGGCCACTTCTGCAGTGAAGGTAAGGCATGTCTTTAAAGTCTCTGTCTCTGTGTGTGTGTGTGTGTGTGTGTGTGTGTGTGTGTGTGTGTGTGTGTGTGTGTGTGTGTGTGTGTGTGTGTGTGTGTGTGTGTGTGTGTGTGTG
>JAVQJD010004708.1:0-16699 GCA_036023655.1 Nannoperca australis
GTGGCACTGACCTCCCACATCATGAAGGCCCTGGAAAGACTCGTCCTGGAGCAGCTCCGGCCCCTGGTCCAAACATATTCGGACCATCCCTCTACACCTCTACACCCTCTATTTTTCTACTGTTTATTATTCTTTTTTAAATAACTTTATTGAGCATTGTAACTGTATCAAAAAGCAATTTCCCTTCTGGGATTAATAAAGTATTTCTGATTCTGATTCTGATCTGATAGACCACCACCTGGTCATTGACAATGCTGTAAAAACCTTTGCCAGGTAATGCTCACACAAATGCCTTGATAGTTATTAGGTTCCAAGTTATCTCCACTCTTATGTATTGGGCCTTTAGGGTGGCGGTGGCTGCTGGGGCCAGTCTTACAGCTGTTGTGTCAGACTCCAACAGTTTGTTCTTTTTGAATTATCTTCACTTCTAAGAAGGAGAGACATTCCTAGATGCGCTGCACCTAGGTTACCTGTGTGTGAGGGCTGTTGACGCAGGTTGATGGAGGAGAGCTGGAGGCTGTGTGGACATGGGAGGTTGTGCTGGGAGCTGAAGGCTGTGGGGTTAAATTTGATGAATTTTTAACTCTGGTAGATGAAGGCCAGGTGTTTAAATTTGATAGAGCTAAGCTGTTTAGTTATGTTTTTTACATTGATGTACTAAAACTTTCTAATCATTGTTGGTGCTATCCTCTTCCTTTTGCTGTCATGTTTAGTAGTTTTGTCCTGGCTTGTCTGAGATCCCATGGCAGTTGGTAGCTAACAGTTTTCTTTCCAGTTTGCTTGCTAGGTAGCTAGCTTCTCCCACACTGTTTACTGATTTTAGTATACTGTTTTCTCAAAATTGAAAATTGCCCACTTTGTTACCAAATGTCTTAAATTCTTTAAGTTCAATGTAATTCTTTCCCCTAAACTCCATCTATAAGAAATTAAATTATTTGATGAAGGAAGAGCTCATGTTTTGTTGCTTCTTCTTTCTTAGTTGCCTGGCAACACGCTCTCTCCACCATCTGCTGCTGTCTGTCTGCCTTTCTCTCTCTCCATAACCATTCTCTTTCTCTCCATTATCTGCTGCTGTCTCTCTTTATCTGTGTCCACCACGTACTAGAGGGTGGAATGTACAAAGGCTACAATATAGACCAGCTTTACGTGAAAAAGTGCCCTGAGATAACTTTATGATTTGGCGCTATATTAAATCAAAATGAATTGAATCATAAAAGCACATTTCATTGGTTCAGCCACTCTCAATAGACATCATTGCCAGGTGATTGACCCTGTCCTGACCCATGGTTCTTCTCAACCACATGTGCAGCTACCACAGCACATTGAATGATCCTTTACAACTGCAACTGCTAACAGGAAATGTTATATTATAAATCAAAAGGAAATTTCAACTTAGGTGAAGGTGGAGTGAAGGTGCGCTGAAGATGGACTGAAGGTGCGCTGAAGGTGGACTGAAGGTGCGCTGAAGATGGACTGAAGGTGCGCTGAAGGTGGACTGAAGGTGAGCTGAAGATGGACTGAAGGTGCACTGAAGATGGACTGAAGGTGAGCTGAAGGTGGACTGAAGGTGGACTGAAGGTGGACTGAAGGTGCGCTGAAGGTGCGCTGAAGGTGTGCTGAAGGTGCGCTGAAGGTGCACTGAAGGTGCGTGACTTCATTCAAACTTTATGATTTGGCGCTATATAAATCTAAATGAATTGAATCATTAAAGCGAATTTCTTTGGTTCAGCCACTCTCAATAGACATCATTGCCAGGTGATTGACCCTGTCCTGACCCGTGGTTCTTCTCAACCACATGTGCAGCTACCACAGCACATTGAATGATCCTTTACAACTGCAACTGCTAACAGGAAATGTTATATTATAAATCAAAAGGCAATTTCAACTGCCAACTTAGGTGAAGGTGGACTGAAGGTGCGCTAAAGATGGACTGAAGGTGCGCTGAAGAGGGACTGAAGGTGCGCTGAAGGTGGACTGAAGGTGGACTGAAGGTGCGCTGAAGATGGACTGAAGGTGCGCTGAAGGTGCGCTGAAGGTGCGCTGAAGATGGACTGAAGGTGGACTGAAGGTGCACTGAAAGTGGACTGAAGGTGCGCGACTTCATTCACACTTTGATTGTTTACAGTTTGATTTTATTCACTTCAACTTACGGACAATTTTGCTTTTCGCTTTCATCTTTGTATTAACTTTAAATGCAAATTTAAAGCATTGTTGCTCACAAGCCTCAACCATAATCTCCACCTTAGTGTACAACCAATGTAAACATCATTGGATACTGTTCCTTCATTGAGCTTATGGTTCTGGAACAGTTTTGGATGTGGCTTTCTACTCTGTTCAGAAGACTTGTGTGGACAAGCAGTTGTATTTGCCCTATGTACAGTAGCATAATGTCTTTCTATGGCTCAGGAGGAACTTCCTACTTCTGAGAAAACAACCCTGGTGATGTCATCAGGGTTATGTTGGATTGGTTTAGATTTCACAAAGCCTTGGATATTTTCAACAGAAAGCCTAAGTTACAAATTGGAGGTGTGAAATGTAAAAGATTCTGTCATTTACCAGGTGGTGGGAATTTTAGATTGCAGTGTTTTTGGAGCACGCTGGACTACTGCAACTCGCTTCTGGCCGGTCTCCCAGCCTGTGCAATCCGTCCCCTCCAGAAGACCCAGAATGCAGCAGCACGTCTGATCTTCAACGTACCGAGGTTCACCCACGTCACCCCTCTCTTCATCTCCCTTCACTGGTGAGCAGTGAACAGGACTGCACCAACCTACATCCAGACCATCCTCCAACCTTACACCCCCGTCCGCCAACTACGGTCTGCCTCCGAGAAGTGCCTGGCGGTTCGCTAACTCAGGGACGCCCGCTCACATTCAAGACTTTTCTCCTGTCTGGCCCCCAGTGGTGGAACCATCTCCCCACATCCATCAGAGAAACAACCTGTCTGGCCACTTTCAAGAAAAGACTAAAGACTCTTTTGTTCCGGGAATACAACAGCACTTAAATGACACATTGTTTCTAGAAAGTATAGCATATTACGATTTTATAGTGGAATTGTATTTTGGTCTGAATGTATTGTATTTGTTAATGTACAAAGATAATCTGTTCTTAGATTTAATGCTCTTTTTGATTCTGCCATTGGTAGTGATGTACTTGCTTATAGCACTTGTGATTCATCACCAGCCCTTGCAAGTATGATGAGACATCTTGTTGTTTTCAAGCATGGTTCTATGCACTTTATGTAAAGCTCTTATTTGGAAGTCGCTTTGGATAAAAGCGTCTGCTAAATGCCTAAATGTAATGTAATGTAACCCAATGGGTCTCTGAAAAAGAAGCAATGTCTGGTTGGAGCCCTTTAGTCGTGTTTCATGTGTCAGCAATTCCAACAAAGAGACATTCCCCCTCTAAATTTCTCAGATGTTTCATTTAAATAGTTGTATGAGGCCCAAAACTATAGATTATCCAATACTTCACCAATTACAACAAAGATTAGAGAAAAGTAAAAACTAAATGAAAACCAATAAGTGAATCAGATCTTAGTTTCTTCTGTCCTACCACATCAATCATCTCACAACTCCCCAGATTTGCCTTGTGATCCTGAAGAAGGGGACCGACCCCTAGGCTTAGAACCACTGGATTAAAATACCTAACTGTATATTAAGCAGTTAAATGTAGCTCCATCTCATGGCTACAATAAAAAGCTTGCACAGTGAAGCATCAGCAACAATCTAATGATATCATAACATAAATTAGAGGGTGTATTTATCAGCATTTTTGATATTTCAAATACATTTTGCTGATAATACTTCATTGTACAAAAGTCATTGTACTTTTGCTTAAGTAGCATTTTCAGTGCAGGACATATTGGTACTAGTACTTCAGTAAAGGATCCAAGTACTTCTTCCACCACTGTTTAACTCAGGTTTATGTAGGAGACTTAAATATTTCAGCTCCAAATATATGTTTTTTTCACAGAGGAGCAATTCGATACTGTTTATTGAGATAACATAATCTTTGATGATGGGAGTGAGTTCTCGTACCCATTAACAGTCATGGCAGGTCCAGGCAATATGTTTTTTATCCCCAAATGGCTGAACCAGGCACGTTTTTTGAGAACATGAAGAATACTCCTGATTTATGGGTGAAAACTTGGCATTCACCAAAGGGCAGCAGAGTAAAAAACAGATCCAAGCTCTTGCTGCAAAACAGACATTAATTTTGACATGCATACAATGTCATAAAGCTTTCCTCATCTTCCATAACGGTTACAAATCCACAAATGGAAACAAATTACAGCAAGGCTTTCACATCTGTCACTCCAAATCCTACTTAAAAATCTGAAGCATTTTGACAGCATCTTTGTTAAACCAGTGCGTATCTTAATTTTGTGCTCTTTGTGGACTGTGAGACTAAATGTTCTGACAGTAATATGTAAGGAGGGTCTGTGTAAAAAATGTGAACTGGGTTCAGGTGCCAGGAGTTTTAAATGCTGAGTCAAACCCCATTTTACAGTGTAACCTGTAACCTTTATATACCTCTACTAAGTAGGAAGTAGGAACTGCAATAACAATGATATCATTTATTTCTGCAAGACTCTTCACAGGGAAGATCTTATAATGCCAAAGGGCACCAAAGAAGGAATAAAAGCATTAAAGGTGAGTTTTAAAAGTCAAAGAGGCTTTCACTTAACAAACACTTTCTCCTTATACAAGACATACAGCATTTGGTTTAAACAAAAGTCTCTATAAGAGACAAAACAGCTAGTCTTACTACTGTAGTTCATATATAAGATACTCCATGATCAACAGAATGGAAACGTTGTCCAATGAAAAGCATGCATCTTCAAATTCTGCGATTTGGAATTTTTCAGATGAACTGAACTACTGAGAAAATTGTCCTGCTTCCTAGGATAAATAAACCATTTAAGATGGTTGGCGTTCAGGGACTGAGTGATTAGATGAAGTACACACACACACTTCCATTCAAACATATATACAAATGGGGGACAAATTAAAGGAAAAACCAACATAAAGTGAGCCACCAAGGCCGGTCCTTGGCAGCAAGTTCCTTGGCAGAAAGCTCCTTGGCAGATTCTCCAAGTTTCTGAAGCTCTACTGGAGGGAAGAACAGGGTTTTTGTTTCTGGATATTTTGTTGATGGTGGTAAGGAGCACAGTCCAAATTCTCCCAAACTGCAGGTATTCAATTGGGCTGAGATCAGGTGACTGTGAAGGCACATCAAATCAGTCAAATCATCAAACCATTTAGTAAGTCCCTGTGCACTTGGATACATATACTGTACTTGCACATGTTAAAACTGTTTGTTGGATGTGTTAGCCCTCAGAAACTCTGTCCTTGTTTATATCCTGCTTCCTTGTTATGTCCTTTTCTTGATGCCACAACAACCCAACACTGTGATTTTGTATAATACGTGACTTGACAGCAAGCTCTGAAGGTGATTTATGAGTTTATGTACAACCCATGACTGAAGTGTCAGTGGTTACATGAACATTTGTGAGTGTTGCTATTGTTCCAAGTACACAAAAACCTCTTTGATATGAAATCTAGAGACACTGCTTATAGGACACCGTCACTATGAAGCAGCTGTAATAAAAAAGGTCAGTGAGCTAAGCAAACACTCAATGATAAACAGAAGTAAATAAACTGAGAAACAAAACAACCTATAATATACGGATGAAAGGTTAGTGACTGGGTGGCATAAATACAATTTTTCAAATAACCTATAAATATATCTAGGTCTGTGAGCCTGTTGCTTCACCTAGGTTCATAAGTTCAACACCTATGGGTTGGGTAAAGCACACCGGGAGAAGCCACAGCGCTACCCTCGCCCACCAACTTTTAGATACCTATATATATATATATATATATATATATGTATGTATACATAGAGGTTACCTCACTCTTCCTTCTCGATACAGTGTTCGTCAACCTCCAACGAGCACTCCAAAACCCGCGATAGTCAACTGTAGCACAAGGCGAGAATCACATGACCAACAGAGCTGCTATTAATAGGCTGATTGTATTAGTTACATGTTATAGCGTCAGAAAAATCGCTGTTTTTGGAAAGTGTTCTGCAAGGTCTAATACCAAGAACATGACAATAAATCACAAAAAGCCGAATGTCCAATCACAGTATTTTAGAATGGTAATGCTAAAGGGATAGATGACATCTTAAGAATCTCTATAATATATTTATAATATTTTTGGCTTTCAGAACACAGAGTTAAAAAGATTGTGCATTTCGTATTTCAACTGTACTTAAGCTGAAACTGAATATTTTAACGCTGTGTAAGATTCAATCTAATTCTGTAGCTGTAGATGTGATGTCAACAATGTGTGGGAACAGAATCACCTTTGTCCACGTCTGAGGGATCTGGTGTTTTTGAGAAATTTGGCTGACTGTTCTCAACAACTGGCTAGCTAACTTGATTGTGAGTCACGCTGTTTAAATCCAATCACTGCAGCCTTGTGGGGGAAAATCCAACAACACACACTTACACACATTCACAATATCAAACTTACGGCAGGCTTTATTGTTTTCCCTGTGCAGGGAATAAAAACTAGTGTGTATTATGTGTGTAGATTGCAAGAGCACAATTAGATTTGCCAAAATTATTTGAGCATGGGTGTGTGACAACACATGTGTTCCTGTGTATTTGTGTATGTACGTGTGTTTTCTGCCACGTAAGCAGGTTCAGAGCAGGGTGAAAGCGCCTGATGAGACCTCCCTCATTCAACAGCTGTAATTCAGTTTCACTTTATACTGTTTCATTGCCATATTTGTACAGAAGTACAGAAACTCAGGAGTTTACAGCTCTCAAAAACAGATTGGTTACATCCTATTTTCCTTTTTCCATTTAAGTTATCCAAAAAAAATAGGACTGCAAGGGTTCCAAAAACATTTCTTCCCTCAGTTTGCAACAAAAACATGATTTCTCACTGGCTTATTAAACGGCCTTAATTGACTAAAATGATGTGTGTTCATGCATTGTTTCTGCATGTGTGTGTGTGTGTGTGTGTGTGTGTGTGTGTGTGTGTCTGTGTGCCTGTGTGTGTGAGACAAGTGAGATAAAGAAGGGTTTAATCTTTTCGTGGTTCAGCAGTTGGACTGGTTTGGAGGTTGGGAGCAGGTCAGAACAGACTTGGCATGTCCAGTTATCAAAGGACCAGCGGATAAAACAGCAGAGTGATGACACATCGTTTGGACAGCTCTGGTTGAGTTGGCTGCTAAGGCTCTGATATTAGACCCACATGTTCTCACAAATCCCTCTCCAGATATGATGTATTTTCTCTTGTCACTTTTTTCTATCATTCAACACGCACTTGCACATACAAATGCACAAACAGATCTGACTGTGATAGGGCTCACTGTGAGTCAATCATGTGTAACAAGAAGAGGTCTTCCTGGGTCTACATCATTCCTAGTATCCAGTTTAAGAGCTGAATTGAGAGCTTGAGTCATTCTGGGTACAAATTATATTTAGATTAATCTTGTCGGGCCCCATTCTGAAGCAAGTTTTGGGTCTCTGTGTCTAATAGGTCCTACAATTGTTTTTGTTTTTTGAGTGAAAATTACATTTCTCAACCCGGGCTTCTGGTCCTGGGCAGGGCCGGATTAACTCACTATGAGGCCCCAGAGAAAAAAGAGCTGTGAGCTTCTTGAGACTTTTACCATAAGGCCTCACGATCAGGTACCACCTTAGAGTACCTTACATTTCAGTTTATATTGTATTTTAATGTTTTTTTACAAAACAGATTTGCAACTAAATAAATTACCACGCCACGCACACAACCTGGGGCCGTTGAGCACGTTGAGAATCTGGGGTCTAGGGGCAGTTGTCACTGGCAGCAGTCCTGATCATGCATCATGCTGCTGCCAGTTTTGGTGGTCAGTGGGTCAGTTTGGTTTGACTGCAATTTGGATCAGGTCTATTTATCTTGAATTATTTTGAAAATGTATGTATGCATGTTAGGTTTATAGGTTTTCCACATATCCATTCAACATCAAGTCCAAGATTTTTGACCCAAATCTAGTAGCAAGCCAATGTTAGGAGACAAGCTTTAAAGATTTGTTGGCTTACAAAAATTCACATGTTTATATGCATTTTCTATGACAGAGACTGTCAAAAGCTATTATAGTCGCTGTTAGCTGGCAGTCTGGTTCATTCAAAAAATGTTGAACAGAGGTTTATTTTTTAAGTGGGTCCAGGTATCAGTTGAGTGTCTCAATTTCTTTTCAAAGACAGTCTTGTTTTTCTCCCAATTCTATTTAACCGTCAGTGCATGGTTACACTTCAGCAGCATTGTTCCACTACAATATACATGATTACTCTTCTGATTAAATAGAAGCCTTGCCAGACACACAACCATCTGGAAAAGCAGTGACTGTGATCCGATTGAGGAAATGTAGCTTGAAGCAAGGAGACAGTACCACAAATATTCAAGAATGGATGGTTTCAAAGGACATGTGACCACAAACATGTATTTTGCTTAAAGCATGGTACCTAAAACACATACAAATAAATGACAAAGGCTGACATCCCATGTTACAACCTGCAAGAATCACAAGACAATCTGAGGAACTGAAGACCAGACAGGAAATACCAGTCAACCTCAAGTCTGTAGAACTCAGTAGCTGAGAGAAGTTAATCCAGGCTCTGGTACCTTTGAGGATGGTCATGTTGATGACAGTGCGAACCTCAGGCATCTGATATTGGGCCGTGGCTGCAGACGGCTCCAGGTGGTCGCAGCACCGCCTGCAGAGTCTGGAAGGAGGTCTGGAAGGGGAGGGGACGCAGCAAACCAGGGGGAGGAGCAAAAGCAGCCTCAAACAGACTGCCAACATGGCTGTCACAACCTGAGAGTGGAATGTAACAGAAAGGAAGGAGAGTGGAGAAGTCAGAGTTAAATGTTATGAAGTCATAGCAAAGGAAGACTCAAATTATGGATCTATGTGACTCTAAAACACATCACACGCAACATTATTTTTATGAGGCTTTTGCTTACTCCCTTCACCAGAGGAATTTCTGAAGAGTCCAACAAGCTAAGCTTAAGTTAAATACTGGAGATCCATCAACCCGAAACCAACATTTTTGGGTCAGTTTTGTTGTTTGGTGGTGTATTTTCACATTCCTGTGGATACCTGTCCAAGTGCCAAGATATTTTCATGACCATCACAACAGAGTTTGAGGGTTTTCTTCCCAACAGTTGAAAATACTGAGCAAAACTGTCCTTCTGGATTCATGTTTTTACACTAATGAACAACAATCAAACAAGGAGAAATCCACTGTCAAATTAAAAATGTATAGTTACAATTTTCTCCAGCGGTAGTTGTCTCCATAGACCAGAATGCAATGCATAAGTCCTTCACACCTAATCTCTGGCAGCTGAAAGCTTTCTGGGAAATGTAGGAAACTTACTTAATTGACAAGACCGTGTAAGGGAAAGCTGATACCGAAAAAGAAAATGACAACAGTTCAGTGTTAAGTAACTCCTAGTCTACATTTAACATCACAGACCGATGACGTGTCACAATATACATAACTTTCACTAACATACAAAAAGTGTGCTACAAAGGCCAAAGCCACAGATGACAGATTGTCTTGTGGTCCTAGAGTTTTCATATGGGATCCAGAAGACTTGGAGAAAACCTATAGATTTGAAAAAAAAAGGGAGTTATGTGGCCTTCCATATGTACACACCTGGACTCGATTGGATGTGAAAACAGCAGCAGGGATTTGAAGTCAGAGCAAGAAACACTTTCACACACTTTTTCAAGGACAATATGTGCTGCAGAACCTGTCACCCTTGGCATACCTCTTCTGTTGATCTCGATTCACACACAATTTCGCTCTAAAGGTTCTCTCTGACACACATTTCTGCAACAACACAAACGAGAGGAACGGAAAAACATTATTGAAACGGAAGACACTATATTTACTCATTTGACTACCCTGAATGCTTTCAGCTGTATTTAGCAATAATGAGACTTTGTTGAATGAAAATCTAAAGTTACAAAGACAATTATAGTAGTTCTGTGTGACTATGTAAAATAACAACACAAAACACATGGCACTCGGTTGAGGTTTATACCCAGAATGCTTTATGAAATTGGGTACATATGTTTTTAGGATGTATAATCCTGGGGAGAAGTGTTACTCTACCCACTTAGTCACCTAAGTCCATGATGTGGCATAAAACCAACTGGCTCAAAAAGTATAATTTTTCATAATGTTTTAGTATTTCTTTAAGCATCCATACAAACCTATATTTAGACTTTTCTACATAAGTTATAATTACAATCACAATGGGTCCCATGATTACAACGGGAAATTTATAATCAGTGCTAATAGTCCCACAAAGAATTATCACCTGACTCAGTACTTTACAAGAACTACAATTAGAAAATAACCACATAAAATTATTAAAGCTGCATTTATTATTTTTTGGCCACATGGGGGCAGAAGACCTCCAAGAAAATGACACTGTTGTTTCTTTGATTTTACATAAAGTTTTTATGAATGACATTAGCAAACAGTTGTCTGTCATTCCCTTCTTTTCTCTTTTTCTGTGTGCAGTATATGTCAATTTTCCACTTTCCATATCTCTTCTTGGCATCAATCTTCACATTTAGCCTCTGAAATCTGCAAGTGTCACACAAACCCTCTTAAAACAGCAAGATGGAGGAGAGGAAAGAAAAACAAAAGGCGGATGAGAGAGAAAACTAAGAAAAAAATAAACAGGGATGATAGAGAAAACAGATTCCCCAGGGGTTTTACAGTGACTGCTGGATGAATGTTAACTGGATTTGAGATGATGAATGGAGCATGACTGGAGCTCTGCTACAAAATTTTTATCCTACTACTGATTATATTATACTAACAGTTATTATCTGAATCTGCTTCACTATCACAGCCATCCAGATGTCAGAGGATACATTTCTACTCACTTATGCAACATGTTTGGAAATTTACTTTAGATTCATCATTTTAATTTACTTGATATATCTATAATTATTTGCAATGACTGCAACAACAGAATGGCTTCAATCCCTTGGTAACCATCTTTATAAACCTTCAAAACTACATAAACTCAACTGCAGCATTTGTGTCATAAAAGAAAAAGTATAAGAAGTGGATGGTTGGAAGTGCTCACATTGGAACAACAGAAAATATAACTGATTACTTGGACTTTTACTGTCAACTGTGGATTCACTGCAAAGACAATCTCACATGCTTGTAGCTACCACAGTTTTCATCAGTGGGTGGTTTACCTTTACAGTAAATCCTTCACTTAAATGCAGCATATAGCCATGGTCTTATGAGAAACACACAGCATCAATGTGTGTCACAGTCAACCACCGTTTCAGTATTTTAACAATAGTGATGTAAAAGCAAAGACTGCTGGAATATCACTTACAGTGCAATGCTTCTGAGCAGCACTGCAGTTGGTGAGTGTGGAAGAAATTATATGCTCTCTGTATTTTATACACCATAGATGTACTAAGGAAACTGGTATACCTTGGCTGAGTTAGCTTTGATATCATTTTGTTAAAGTAGCCAAACAAGGTGTTGCAAAAAATACAAAAAACAAATACAAAAATAAATAGCATTTTCCCCCATAGACCATCATTATTACAAAAATACATGTAAAACCAAATGGGCAGAATCTTGAAGTCTGGCATTCAGTTCAAAGAATACATCAGTTTATCAAATGGAATTCACCCACACTCCATCAGTGTAAATCCTGTTTGTGTTACTTTACATACATCTAACACCAGTCTCCTCATTTGTTGGTTAGAATTTATTAACTGACAGAAAAGGATTTTTACTCCAGGACTGGCACAAGTAGGCTATGGCAGTCATGCATCAAGACCTTTCATTCTCAAAACTGAAAATAAATGTGTAGGGAATTTACAGGAATACTAGCGTAAGTGTATCATATGCCTCCTTACATATGATTACTCATATATGCCCTGACTTTGTGAAGTCAGTGTTTTTATGATAACCTGATAATGTAAAATGATCCCACACATTGATTTATTTTAAATCTGTCCTCTCTACTTGGATAATCCCAGGATATGCTGTGATTTATGAATGTGTCAACATTCATTCATGACACATTGAATGTGTACTTTCCACGCCATCCATTACTCTCCATGCATGAACAATACCTGCTGTCTTTGCACTGGCTAAATGTAGGCCCATTGTGAGTAAGGCTACTACTGCAGGGGGGGAAAAGCTTCAGACTAATTAGAATACAATGTAACAACAAACATTAAAATAGTTTCAGGCCATCCTTTAAAAATAGATCCTATAGATCCTATCCTGAAAACAGATAACAGATTTTATAAAGTGAGTGAAGGTGTATGGGAACCTTCAGGTATATTTCCTGACACCATCACCCCCAGAGCTGTGTGTGTGCGCGTGTGTGCTCCATGATCACAAAGACAACATGCCGCTAATGAAGTGAACACACATTGCCTGACACTCACCCAATCACAGCACACATGCATCAGTCACAATGAATTCTTTTAAGAAGCCACGTCTACAACGCCAGAGCATCAGTTTGGCATGCAACTGCAGTCCGGATAAACCACACACACACAACTCAAAATGCAAGACACACACACACACACACACACACACACACACACACACAAACGCCTTCAGAAACGTGTCAGTGAGAACATGCACGTGCGCGATAGTGTAACTTTTATAAAACTGCTGCCGAGTTGGCGACTTGTGAGTAACTTCTTCAGCCCTGCACGTCTCTACAAGCAGGCAAGCGCGCCGCCGGTGTTTCTTTTTGTTCTTCCTTTTTTTAAAGCTCCGGAGGATTGTTATGCAGAGTCTTGTCGGCCGTGAGACGGATTGTCATAAAGTCGTTGTCACATCGTGTCAGAGTGTTTGGTCGCTTTTCTTACCTGATGGAGTTTCACCACAGCGGCGGAGGAATAAAACAGACTGCTGGAAGCTGGTGTCAGACTGAGAGGAGGAACTACTGAGACTCTCTCTCTCTCTCTCTCTCTCTCTCTCTCCCCCTCTCTCTCTCCCCACACACACACACACACACACACACACACACACACCCCTTTACTCCCTCCCTCACCAAAGAACATCAAAAGTGAGTCTCTCTCATTATGTTCCCCTCTCCCCCATCTCTTCTAGTTTTTTCCTCCTGTCCTCTCATCTACTCCCCCCTCCATCCCTTCCTTAACCCCCATCCATCACTCCTACTTATGAGATTTAAGACTGCTGTATCTTTATCCAGTGGTTTTACAACAGAGAACTAAATGCAGCATGAAGGAACTGTCACCACCCAAATAGAAATTCAGGTTCTCTCTCTCTCTCTCTCGTCCATGACTCATATTTTATAACTGCTTTTCCTTTAATTTGTCCCATGCCTTCCTCTTCTGCATGTCAAAAATAACTACAATATATCACCTCTCATACATCCCCCTGAGCTCTTAAATCATGCTGCAGATGCTTCTTTTATAATGCTGTCATTTACATAAACCTGCCATCTTTTCTTTGCTCTCATCTGATTCTCGATCTCTCGGTGTAAAAGACCCAGTGTCAAGATAATGTGGCTAAGAAGTGGTGCTCTTTTCCAGATGTACTTGCAATGAATCCAACAGACTGCTGCTGGATCTTACATCTGGGTGTCCTGGGTTCACAGAGGCCCCAAAGTCAGCCAGTGAGCTCAAGCATGTGTACAGAGAAAATAATGAAATATAAAACCAGCAGCATAGAGTACTCTCTGCAGAGTTGTGATTGGTTTATTGATTAATATGGCCCCACATAAGAGGGGGTGTCTAAATACAAGATCAGAATTTAGCATCTTCAGGTTGCCAAGAGAAAAAAAGCACATTAGAAAGTGCACATGAAATAAAACAGGGCAAGTTCTACCACTAGCCTCAACAGACCACAATGCATTGTAACATCAAATAATTATTTTCCCTTCCTACAGATTTTTCTCAGTCTGCTCAAACTGCTGTAAAGCAAAGAATATATTTACCTGAACATCAAAAATACCCTGAAATGCCTCTTTGTGGGATCAGAATTAAATCCATTAGATCCAATGCAAACTGAAAACGCTCTAAAAGCAGCATCATTACATTATTTAATGCCATGCATAGTGCTGGGAGCCACCAGGAAGTCAAGCTTGTTGAAGCCTGAAAAATGTTTTTGAATGGAGCGACATCTCAGAACATGGTTGTCATATATTGCTGTGATGTTATGTTTTCTGTTTAGTCAATTAGCCTTGTTTCAGTTCAGGGGCTGCATCCTTCTAAGGACATGGTCTTCGTAGAACATGAAGGCTGAACTGAGCATTCTTAAATTGAATGGTTTGCAAAGGATTTACTATTTGCGTCAGCAGCTGTTCCTGGCATAACCGTTGCATCTCCGAAGCGCCGTTCCTATCGCCTGGTGCAGTTGAGATTTAAGATTTTTAGACCCCTTGTTTTGAACATTTGCATTGTTAGCTAGTGAGTTGAAAAACAATACTTACTTTAAAAAGTGTGGTCCTGCTTGGCCGCTGTTGACGGTATGTTTGGGGACACCTTATTCTCTTGCGAACCAAAAAATCTTGGGAAAGGATGGGTCGCAAAAGATACAGCTGTTGAATCTTCCAAATCTGGTGAAAGAAGGCCACATTTGAAGGAGCCATTGAAATGGGACAGCCTTGTCGCGCCACTGTGACGCATTCAGCCTTCAAATGCATCCAGGATTCAGTCCCTCAGTTGAGTCACAGCTCGTGTTTCCGGTTTTATTTTGATATAGACTTACCTCTTCTCTCGTTTACAACTAGTACTTCGCCTCCTGCCATTGGCTATATCTCAAGTCTCTTATTTGACATCTCCCTGCTCCCCGATCCTCGCTTTAACTGGAAGTTGTTCTGCCACGCCATCTTGAAGACAATCTCAAAGCTCTTATTTTCAGGCTCCAGAGAGAAAACACTGCTGCTCTGTCAGTGTTAACTAGCCTTTATTAGCATTAGTACAGTGCACGTGTGTAGATAAAAACTCTATCTACAGGTGTCAAACCGACTGACAGCTGATCCAGTCGCTTCACGTGTGGCTTCAGAGGAAAGGACGTCTCATTTCTCTAAAAACAGATTTCCTTGTTTTCTCTCTTCTCATGTGGTCTTCTTGCATCTCTCCAAGCATTCCTGGTGGGAGGGTCTAAGACGCAAGTAAAAGACGCAAGTGAGGGAAATGTGGATGCAATTAAGAGACCTGAGATGTACCCATTGTGTTTTCCAACCTGTGTTTTCCCCTGCACTGATTAGTTTCACCTGTACCTCATCATCCTTTCCTCCTTAGAATATTTAGTTTGCCTGTTCCCCTCATTGCCAGTTGTCTTTGTTCCCCATATCAAGCGGTCTTCTCTGTTTAGTGTTTTTTGTTTTCATCTCTGCTTGACCTTGTCTTAATCTGCTTCCTGTCAGATGTAATTGCCTTTTCTCTAACTGTTTACTAAACCTTTTTGGCAAGTAAAAGTTCGTTTTTTATTCAAGCTCCAGTCTCTGAGTCATGTTTCTGATTCCCCTTGCCTGTGGTTTCACCAGTCATTACATTGGTATCTAGTTTTTTTTATTATATCCAAAAACCTAAAAGACGAAGGCAACAACTTCCTCTGATTTGTTGAGAGGCAATCTGGGAAATGTAAATCAAAAATTACAGTTGTTAGGTCGGCTGAGGGAATAAAAAAACACACACCAAACACTTGGAAAATACCTCTTAATTATAGTGTTAGATCAACTGGAGGGGGTGTTCATTTGATGAGTAGACTTGTGTGAAGTGAAGCTGGAACAAAGTTGTTCTCCTTTTTAGTGGTCTTGGCCTGGAGCCCACTTGTTCTTAGCACTCTCATTTGTTGAAACCCATATGCAATGATGGCTGTGTGTCATGGTCAACGAAGGACTCTTGTGGGACTGTGCATCCGGAAAGTATTCACAGCGCTTCACTGTTTCCACATTTTGTTATGTTTTTGAGCACCTGAGTTCAATCCTGAGCTTCATGGCAAAGGCTGTGAATACTTTATGTACATGCGATTTCTTAGTTTTACATTTTTAATAAATTTGCTAAAATTTCCCCAAACCTTTTTCACGTTGTCATTATGGGGTATTGTGTGTGGAATTTTGAGGACGAAACTGAATGTATTCAATTTTGGCTGTAACATAACAGAATGTGGATTTCTTGTATTATTTTGAAATCGTAGGTTTGTTATTCTTGTGTACCGTTTACTTCCTGTCTTTGTTCTTTTCCTGCCTGTTGATTTAGGTTATATTTCGTACATGCTTCGCCCTCTAACGGGCTTCACTATTGGTTTATCCCCTCGAGGCTCTGCCTCGATACTTGAGTCAAGTTCAATGTACTCACCCTCCAATCAGGGAGTAGTATCCTCCCCCAATGTAACCCCAGTCTGTGCATTGCTCGTTTCCCCTTTTTCACTCAGCAACCTGTTGTCTTTAAGTTCTACAGCGAGAAATTTATCACCATCGTGTGTTGCTGGTGTATTCACTTTTCAATTCAATTCAATTCAATTTTATTTATAAAGCGCCATATCACAACAAAGTTATCTCAGGGCACTCTATCGCATGGAGCAGGTCGAGACCAACTTCCACACACACAAAGAGTGCTTAGACAGTAACAAATAATATCTTTATCCTCACTG
>JAVQJD010004724.1:0-17060 GCA_036023655.1 Nannoperca australis
CAAATGTATTATATATTGAGTTTATTTACCAGATTATATAAGACTTTATTTGCTATTTGCTATTTAATTTTTTTATTTTTTATTTCATTTATTGCTTTCATTTTATATTTATTTTGTAATTTTTATTTTTAAGATAATTTGGGGCATTTTAGTCTTTATTACTTAGTGACAGCCGCGGAGAGACAGGAAAGGTGGGAGCGAGGGAATGACATATAGCAAGGTAAAGATTCTACCAGGTGAGCTACCTGGACACCCCACTTATTTTATCTTCAGTTCTTTTTAATGGATTGATTAATTGATTGGTTTATTTACTGCAGTGAGATGACCAGCTGAGTTTTGAGGTTAAGCAATGACTCTGGTTTGTCCCTCCTGTCCTTGCAGTCCTGTCGGGACGCCACTTGTCAGTGAGGATTAACTGCTGAAAAGCTGCTGTAAAGTATGTTCAGCTATATGTGAGGATGGGCAGTTTAAATGAAAAGTGGGAGGGGAGTTTGAAATGCAAATTACATGTGATTATCCTGCTGAAGGTCGACATGTCGGTTCCAGGGATCCCCCGCTGGGATGGAGCACTTCATGAGCGGGAGTCAAAGCGTTGTTCCAGCAGGACAAGAGCGAGCTAACCTGAGCTGTAATCTGAGTGATGAAGTGGACAGCACACAGACTCGTATAATTGGACGGTGTGGAGCGTATGGAACATCAGCGTCTGACAGAATCCCTGTAGACTGATGAGGAGCGGCTTCCTCTTAGCCCACAGATACATTATTAAAATCACATCTTACACTCTATATATCCATTACATCACATTTCATTTTAAAATGAGACATCCAGCACTGGGCGGAAATGAACAAAAATTACTACCTGACAAAATGATGAGTGCACAGTGCAAAGAGTAGAACTCACCATGAAGTAAAGCTGCTGGTGCACTTCTTCACTGTAACAAGACTGGGAATCTAAATCAGTCCACTTTTGAAGGCTGACAACACAAATAATGTTTCAAAGATTTTATAAATGTTCATAGAGTTATATGTTGTATTTCACGTCAGTTAGCTTTATTGGGGCAGTAAAGACTCCATCTACACTTTTGTGGGATCCCAAAACTCTCCAGTGAAACCAGGTAACTGCAGCTCTGAGGCTCAGGGCTCTTTAAGGAAGGTAGACTTATTGATACATTGATTGGAAGCATGTGGACCTCAAATGAACATACTGTTGTGTGGTACCCAATGAATTTATATCCATGTATCTGTAATACACTGCAATCACTGCTGAAGCGGTTACCTGGGAGCACTCGGAGCTCTGCGTCCGTCCCCGTCCTGGTGCTGCCGGGATTGTCGGCCAGACAGCGGTACGTGGCCGAGTCCGGTGGCTGGACACGGCTGACCTGCAGTGAGCCGGACGGCAGCACCGCTATACGGGAGTCGAGGTCAAAGGTCAGTGGCAGGTCTTCCCGGTTCTTCTGCCAGCGGATGACGGGCGTTGGATCGCCTGAGACCTCACAGCGCAGCAGGGCGGTGTCGCCGAGGTACGAGGAGACAGACTCAGTGGGGACGACCACCTTCAGAGGACCTGTAGAGACACAAGAGGGAAAAATTCAAGTTCAAATTCAAGTTCAAGTTTCTTTATTGTCAATTCTACAGTATGTACAGGACATACAGAGGATTGAAATATCGTTACTCTCAATCCCTTGGTGCAAAAGACCCACAGAATACACAACTAAATATAACCAACACAAAAACATACCAATACAGTCACCCAAAGAACATACAACAAACAAACCTGGCACAAAGACCAGGCGTAAAGAGACATACAGTGTCTGTCACTGTGTAGTGCAAGAGTAAGTGAAGAGCAGGGAGAGAGTTCAGCATCCTGACAGCCTGGAGAAGGAAGCTGTCCTTCAGTCTGCTGGTCCTGGTTCACAGGCTCTGCAGTCTCCTTCCTGATGGCAGCAGGTTGAAGAGGCTCTGTGACGGGTGGGTGGGGTCCGTTGCAATGCAGAAGGCTTTTCTGGAGGGGCGTGTGCTGTTGACTCACAACGCGCTGGAGGTTCTTCCGACAGAAACTCTGTCTGCTCGATAGCAAGTCAGCCGCTAGAGTAATCCGCAACGGTTGGCCAGCACGATGGCGGGTATGGCCGGCTTATGCGGGCTAGCCGCTAGCCTAGCTCGGATACCTCCGCACGTACTCCACTTCTGCTTCCTCTCACACTGCTTGTGTCGCCTCCACTATTGGCCGAGGTGCAGGACTGGGGGTCGGTGATGGTACAGTCCTCTGGAGCAGACAGCTGTCTCGTAGTTCCTCTGCGTCCGTGGAGCTCAACTCAAAAAATGCTGCTCTGTTGACATTGAGCAGAACCTCTCGACTGCATGTCCACTTCATGACAGGAAAACTTGACGAAAACGTACAAGAACACCACGACTGAAAAACACAGAAACACTGTCTCGTAGGGAGAGAGAGAAGCCACAGCGTGTGCACAAGGATGGTAACAGAATAAAAGTATTGATAGAATTCACTCAGCGTTTCTTTGACTCTCCCCTGAAACTTTATGTTTTCCCCACATGGAGTCATTTTTCATTTTTACTCTGTTGGTTGTAACAGGAGAAAACGCAGAACATCCAGAACAGAGGTAGCAGTAACACGGGGGATCAGGAGGTTCCACTAAACACAGTCCAGTTCAGATGAGGATCAGGATCAAGACTGAACTGTAAAGAACACAACTGAGCTGTACTGAAATAAACTGAACTGCAGTGAACTGTACTTACGTGAACTTTTAACCATAAACAACTGTACATTATAGTGTACTGAATTGTAATGTTGTATACTGTACTGGCAGAAACTGAGTATCTGAACTGGTGTGGACACATATAGACACTAAAGTGTTGAAATGACCTGATGATGTTCATTTTCTGTTGGCTTACTTTACTGAACCCAAGGCACCTGACTTTATGACTCTGTACTGTACTGAGCTTTACTGTACTGTACTAAACTGCATTCAGATAAAAGTGTCTGACAGCCTTATGGAAAGGATCCCTACAGAGAGAGACCTTTGTGGTAAAGACTCTTGTTTCGTCTTCCTGCCACAACTCAACCTCTCGTGAGATTTCAGAGCGAGATTTAAGTTTCTGGTTAAACAAAAAGGATCTTACTCTTCAACAAACTGTCTGTCTCTGTAGAGATCCTTTCCATTATGTTGTCAGACACTTGGAGTAAGTCAATGGCAAAAACAAGCAGTGTTAGTGGACACACTATGATGGCTGCAGTTGCCTGCAAGGTTTACATTGCAGCCTTTGCAGCCCGTTCACAGCTGCCGGCTGAGGCGATCTACTGGACCAATTACAAAACTTTTGGTACCTATTCATCATTCAGACCCCAAAACTTGTAAAAAACACTGGAATTGCCCTTTAATTGTGTACTACATTGTACTGTGCTGAACTGAAATGCACTGTTAGATCATTAAACTGCTGGACTAACCAACACTACACAAAAAGTAGTTTAACCACATTTAAAAATCCTACATTGTTTTACTGCTAACATTACTGCTGCAAGTGTATATTATTATCATTACTACTATTACTGATGCCACTGCTAATGTCATTTCTACTGCTGCTACTTCAATAATTGCTAAACGAGCTCCTTGTACACCTAAATCTACTAAAACATCTGCTGTCAGTACTGCTGTCAGTACATGCTGTCTACTAATAGTGCTGCTGCGTCAGAAACAAAAGACACATAGTAGCTGCAGAGGTGAAAAGAAGACATGAGCTGACAGTTAAGGCTTTTCAGGTCAACAAGAAGAAGAAGAGAATTATAAAGACAGAAATGGGACAGGAGAAGAAGTGAGGCACAGCAGGTGTAGATGTGTGAGAAAGACAGTGAGCAGCAGGAGGACGAATGAAAGTCAGACAGAAAGACAGAGGGACAGAGAGACAGGCAGTGTCCAGCCTGCTGTGTTTAGGACACATGTCGTTTTCTGTCTGATCAGATTGACTTCAGCCACAAACATCCTGCAGCAACAGAAACACATGACCCTGCTGAGTGCCAGACTCACTCTACTCTCACACTGAAATCTGCTTATTTTATCATCTGAAGCTCACCCTTATGTTTTAATTTCAACATGGCTGCCAGGGCCTCTGGGCAGATTAACTGGAATCTGCAAGAATTCAAGAGAGGTTTACATTCTGTGCTGATGTTGTTCTGATATTAACAGTGGAGTTTGCAGGTTTAAATGATTACACGAAAATACTTTCATGCCAAAATATTTGAAATAATCGTTCCTTTCGAACCCTCTGACACAGCATTTAGACCTTCATGGGAAACTAAAACTGCCCACCCTCTGGGAGGGGTTCACATGGGACCATTAGTCTTTTTTCTACGACTCAAACTGTATTCACGACAAACCACAGTGTATCCATCCCCCTACAACCTCTTCTGTGCAGCATCTCTGGTTGCCATTCAACCTCATGTTGACAACAAATAGACGTAGACGTAGGATAAGGTTAGATAACATTATGATTCACCAGAGGGGGAACTAGTTTGGTCGCCCATCACAAAATAAAATAGAGACACAAGTCAGACAGGTCACAGCAGATAAGAGATGTACTCCAACACACTAACACACAAACTTACACCTTCCAAGAGCACATTAGTGTGGGCGGCTCAGTAGCTGCCTAGCTGCTACATGTAAAAAGAACACAATTCCATGCAAGTGATCAATGAGAAAAGTAAAAAAATAAAACCATTTGCTTACACACTGAAAGTGAATGCTTAGAGAAAAGCATCAAACCTTTAACTTCTGTAACCACGCCTTCAACAAAGGCAGCAAAAGTACAAACATTGTTTCTGCTTTGCAACGCTGCAACGCACTTCCTGTTTTTTACATTAGACACTTTGATCAAGACTGAAATGTCTTGCAGTCATCACTAAAAGAACACCTTACTTTAGCACTACAAACTGACCTCAGGTAAGCTGACCTCTTTGTGAGAGCTTTGCAAACATGTGGCCCTAACAGGAGGTGGGATCCATAAACCATCCACCCCATCCTGTACAATCCCTTGCCATACTATTTGTTTGCACTGTACTTTAACTGTAATTCCTTTTGTTTTGGTGAGTTTTCAGTAACATATTGTATTGATATCTGTGCTTTAACAATACTTTTTCTTGTGTTGTGTAGTTGTATGCAATTGTCTGACGTTTTTATGTGAGAAGATGTACAGTCCTGGAACATAAAAGAGATATAAAGAGATAGCAGCATTTTGTATAAAGCACATCAGTGTGTTGCTTTCACATGGTGTTTTGAAAAAGGATTGTAAGGTTTTGATTACAGAGTTTAATTTTGACATAAAAGTGAGTTGTTCAGCTCCAAGTGTTGTGTCTTATTTGTGTGTAGTGCCAAATAAATCAGGTGCCTTCTAATTGTTAGCTAATGCTAAATGTTCACCTACAGACAGACTCAGCACTCTGCAGGTCTTTCTATATTCTTGAACATATCAGAACAATGCAGAGTTTTCTCTCACTAAAAAGGGTCCAAACAACTGCTTTGCACTGCATGCTTATCAGATAAGAGCCAACAGTTTACTTTTGTAGTTACTTTAAAGTTACTCCTAATTAAAGTTGATACAGCTGTTGAGAGACCTGCTAACAGTATTGATTCTGACATTGATTTTATAGTGGTCCAGTTGGGTGCATGGAGGAACGTTTGTTTTAGTTTTTTTTCAAAATCCCCAGTTGAATTTGAACCCTGGAAGTAGTAGTTCATGGCTAGCCCATCAAACCCAATGCACACTTTGAGTTAAACCCTGGAACACTGCAGTTTGCTTTGTGTAAAAAAAAAAAAAGGTTTCGACAGACAAGCAATGTTTATTTTAACATTGTTGCTAATGTTTTAATAATTAAAGTGCGGTTTTGAACAAGTTTCCAAATCCCAAAAGCCCCAAATTTCTCTCAGCATATGAATCCTCATGAAGAGTTTTCACCTAGGGAAGAGACAGAAAAATAAATGCTGTTTGTGTTTTTCATTCTGTTTTCATGCTTGTTTGAATCAGTTTCTTCCTCCTCTGTTTTAACTCAACACACAGATAGCAGAAACTAACTCTGACACAAACACTAACTTTCTCTTTCTGTTGTGTAACATTAGAAAAGCCTGACAAAAGTTTGATTAATGGATCGCAGGAAGAGCCGTTGCTGGATGCAGCTTTGTGCGTCTTTATGGCTGCGAGGACTTGAGCCGCTGTGACATCACACAGATTGGAGGCGACGGGAACGTTGATGTGAATTTGGATCGTGTTTCTTAAATAAGTTCTGCTACTGTCTATTCGTATGTGGATCACACTGCTGCCTGCAGCTGCTCACACAGAATGGGACATTTTTCGATGATGCCTTGCAGCGTAACTCTGTGAAAGCTGTAACAACAGATGTTTGATTGACAGCCAGGGAGCTGTCTTTAAAGCTCAGATTTTATTTCATATAGATGTTACTATAGTTACCAGTTTCTGAATCTTAAAAACAACAATTAAAATCAACATCCAAGTAGTAATTAGAACTGGGAATCTTGCTCAGATATGTCTGACTTGATGCTACACAGTACAGAAAACAAATGTATCTGAAAGGCAAACCAACAAGGCAGCTTCACATCAGCGTTCCATCATTCAGACTGACTAAATCCATTCAGACTTAATACTGTTTTATCATGATCATATATCACTATTTTCAATTCAATCACTGTAGCATAGCAACATATAAACTGTCCATCCCGTGTGAATTACACTCCATGTATTGTGATCTATCTCCACTGTTTGTCCAGCCAGCATAATTGCCATCAAATGGGCACAACAGCAGACCTGTTTAAACTGGTGGAACTGCTGAACTGTGTCCAGCTCTATGTCCTGTTACATACAGAGTTTTCACATGTTTTAAAAAATAGAATTAGAATAAAACAAGTCCTGCAGAAATGGCAGATAAATTATCTGCATGTTCTGACTAAGCCTGATCCGACAGTGAGTTTGCTGCAAAAATAAATTTAATCTAATTTTTCAAAATACGTGTGGAGTGTAATTATAAACAAGTTCATTGTTATCAAACGAAATTACTGAAAAAGTAACAGTAAAATAAAAAAAGTTAAAAAGTAAAATATGATGACCTTCAAAGAAACAATGTACTTATTTACAAAAAACTGCATTTTTGTTACAGCAAATGTCTTTTTCTTTACCAAATCCTCTTATTTTATTTAAATTCTCATTCTGTATGTTATAGAACATTTCTAGCAAATTCCAGAAACACGCAAAACTGACCTGGGAGCAGATTAAATTATCTCACCTGATTAGCTTCTACAATCTGAAGATTGAAGATTAGACTAACAACCGGTCGAGGCAGATGACGCCCACCTAGAACCTGGTTCTGCTCGAGGTTTCTACCTGTTAAAAGGGAGTTTTTTCTTGCCATTGTCTCCTAGTGCTGCTCATGGTGGGCTCATTGGAACTGATCTGAAAACATGTCTGAATTTGCTAAAACAGAGTGAACAACCTCATGAATCCAAAATGCGGAGCAGTGATGTACAGTCAGACAGGACGCTCTGATCACACAGAATGAAAGATACCAAGATGAAGGAAAGCAGCATGAAGGGAAGTCAGAGAGGAAGAGAAATAGGTTAAACCATTAGGATGGGAGGAGAAGGAAGGACACGAGACGACAGCAAAGGAGTAAGAAGAAGAAACTCAAAAAGCCTTCACTTCAACTTCCTGTTTTAGAATGCAAACAGCCATACTCCATATCCCCCCCCCCCACTACCACTTAATATTATGAGTGCATAAGTGCGTTCACACTGGTAAGTATGGCAAAATGCAGTGTATTATGAGTACCTGGATGTTGCACTCACAACGGCCAGAACGCTGCACACTTCTCACCCTCAATGGTCGCCATCTTGGCTACATAGCGAAAGTGGAAGACTACCAGTGTATGAACATGAAATATTATACATTCTATCAAAAAATAGAAGTCAAGTGAGCAAAGATATAAAGCGTGCGGCAATTGCGGTGAAATGTTGGCGATAAAGATTATGCTGTGCCTGGCATTAAAAAGAAGAATACACTACACAATACACTATGCAAGTCAGTACATAGTGTACACAGTATACTGCATGTAAGTGTTCTAACAGAGTTACATAATTTGAGACACATATGTCTTCAATCTCCATGGTAACGGTGGCTGTTATCTCCCTGCTGTTTTCATCGTCATTCGACAAACGAACCAAAAGAACTTGGACGGATAATATGCAAATCACAGCGAACAGGCGAGGGCAGCACAGGGATTTGGGGCTCTCCTCTTTGAATCTTCACCTTGGGAACGATTATTATCTGCTTCTGTGGGTCGAACCTCTCTCCTCCTCATAGCCATTAATTGGGATTTGTCCAAATCCTCAGAGAGTTGACAGCTAATTAGGAATGGATCTGTCTCCGTCTCCACAGCAGTGAGTTTAAAGATGATAGTTTGTGTGTGGGAGTGGTTGGGAAATAACACTATGAGGTTAAGGGACCTTAGATTAAGATAAGTAGATTTCATTTTTTATATTAACACTAAATTAATATACATATAAATTAATAACACACATCATGAACATTAGTTTACCTTTTTATAAACGTAAAGCTGTTGGCCTTTGTTTGTTCCTGCCCTGGTTTTGTTGCTACTTTTTATTTAATTTTCAGTGAGCTTGATGAATTTAGTCCATAAATCTGGAACTTTCAGCTCTCGCGAATCAGTGACGTAAGCTAACACTGCTAGCAAAGACATAACAGTAGTGAAATAAAAAATGTTGCTTGTTCTTGCAACATGTTAAGCAGCTGAATCTGCCTTTTCAACAGCACGTTAGGAAAAGCACATGTTTTACTGATAATATTAACTATGTTTTTGTTGTATCTTGAGTGTCTCTTTAGATGACAGTGTCTCAGTGATCCAGCATACACAAGAGATAGTTTGACAACTATCACATCAGACACTTTTAGCTAGCATGGATAGGGAGGACTCTCGGGTCACTTTCGCCATTGAAGGATCATATGAAGTCAAGAGACCCCAAACTGCTCCCAATGATTTGGCCGGTACCTTGCGTGGTAGTTCACTGCCATTGTTGTGTGTTTTTATGGGTGAATGAAAAAGGCAAACAAGGCAAATAAATGCAGTCCATTTACTATATATTTTGGTATTACCCTGGAGACTGTTATTATGTTCTCTGTGGAAAAAAGTGGGTCAGCCAATGTTCTGCTACCACAGTTGGGGGGTCAATGAAGGAAATATACCTCAGTCAGGCCAACGGTATTAACCTGTATTGACACAATCCACCAACAAAGATCTACGAGTGTTTATGGATAGTGCAACTGTTCTGCATCTGGTCAGGTTTTCATTTTAAATGTTACTTTCTATTTATTTATTTTTTGAACAAGATAAACACTGCTTTAAAGTTTTGTTTTGGGATTTATTGTCAATGAATAAAACTGAAGCGTCAGCATATAATTGTAGATAAATAAACTGATGATAAATTAAAATGGCCTTTTCTAAAGTCTCTCTCTCCCTCTTCATGCTGCTCTCTCAATCTGTGTCTTTGTACACTGTCTGTGTATTATTTATTTTCTTTTTTCTTCCTCTTTCTTTCTTTCAACCTTCCCCTATAGTCTCTTCTATTTCTATTCTTCTTTATTATCTCATTCTCTCTCTTTATTCTTCCTCAGCGTCTCTCTGTCGCTCTCTCTCTCTGAGTGTTCAGTGTTTCTAATTAATTCCCAGTTTACAGTCATCTCTGAACACACACAGTCAGACTGCTAATTGAATTTTTAAGCCTCTGCTGTTCATTAGCATTTTGCCTTGTAATGGTTGTGTGTGTGTGTGTGTGTGTGTTTAAATTGTTTAACACGCATCATTCAGCTCAGGTTTGATATGGCCTCAAAATACTACTAATACTTTTTGTTAGTGATCATCTGACCAATAGAAAGGCAGCTGATGTCATGACAACAAGCTCGCTCTTTGTTGAAGTAGGGAGGTGTGGTGGCTGAGAGGTACAGCTGTGAGCTAAGTCGCTTTGGATAAAAAGTAAATGTAACCTAAACCTAAATGTAATGTAATGTATCTGAGCTGCACGTGAATGTTCGTAATGTTGCAATGCTAAAATACAAGTTTCAGGTACTTTGAGGGGTTGACTACAACAAACACAACAACAATAAGCACCAAGTTTACTACTGCGATCATATTGACCAGTACAACCAGTGCTTAAAAAAAAGAACAAAGAAGCATGCTGGACAAACCAACAGGACTTCATTAGACCATTTACAAGGGGTGGTGCACGCAGTTAGAAGCAAAACTGGAAAACTGCAAAGTGGTTTGACATGTTAAATGCTGTTTTGGGAACTAACCATCTTCATTAGTATCAAATTACCCTTCAAAATATCAGCACCACTTCTGCTTACTTCAAACAGACCATAAAAAGGGCAAAATGTGTCCAGCTGTCACCCCTTTCATTACATATAGCCAAAACCCCCAGTTTGTAAAATACAGATCAAACGCAAAGAAGAAACTAGCACCAACAGTTTAAAATACGCCTAATAAAAGGAAAACAAACAAGGACCCAAACAGCTTATAATGATACATTCAAACCTCTCTCAAGACTTGCAAAACATGCTCAGCCAGTCCCAATCTTAGCAGATACTGACTCCCTACTGAAGCTGGTGTTTGCAATATGCACAAGGCAGTACTCGAGTCTCATGGGTGTTTGTTTTGATGCAGGCTTAATCCAATTTTTTGTCTTTGTTTGTTCTTTATGCCTTTCCTGTCTGGCATTGCTGGCTGCTCTAATGTCAGCCAGCTTCAATTCCCCATAGACATACAACATACTTTTTCATATAATGTATCTGTTCTGCATTGTTAATTACAAGTACATGTAATGATTTCTTTAAAAGGTTTGTCGTTGCCAGCTAACATCCAGTAATTTGTAGTTATATGCACAAATACATGGAAATATGTCAAACTTTAACACTGAACTCATAAAATTGTGCAACAATATTTTGCTTCTTAGATATTTTAACAAAGTATTTGATTAAATCAAACTATTAATTTCAATATGATCAACAGTAAGATGACAGTATAAAGAATACTGAATGGGAATAAAGATGGTGGGAGTAGTGAACCCTAAAATCATCTCTCTTGCACACACACACACACACACACACACACTATACATGTGAGGACACTCATTAACATAATGCATTCTCTAGTCCCAAACCCTAAACTAAACTTCTAATTTTAACCTGAACCTTAAAACCAGGTCTAAGCCCTCAAACGGTCCTTTGAAGGTCTGTCTAAAAGTGAGGACCGGCCAAAATATATTCACTCTGAATATCTACAACTGAAATTGGTTTTCACAGAGGTAGCAGTTAAAGTAAACACACACACACGCTCCACCTCCCTGTGAGCTGCACCTGCTGGTGTCCTGTCTATGTAATCGCTCTAACTGAGTGGGAGAATGAGAGTCACTCCAGAGACCAAAGCATTCAAAAACAAAGAGCTGAGCAAGTTAAACAGATGACTAGCTGAGACACACATTGTGACAGTGTGTGTCTGTGTGTGTGTGTGTGTGTGTGTTCTCCAGGACCTCGTTATCAGGGTCTCAGAAGTGATCACCATGTTTTTTTTCATCAGCCAACTAAACAGAAGTCTGTGTGAATGACAAACTCTCAGACCTCACGTTTAAAGTCCTGCAGCTGGGCTGTCTGAATAAAGCCAACATTAGTCAGGATACGTGTTCATGATGTTTGACATTTAAAACATCTTAACATAAAAAATCCTCACGTGTCTATAACAGTTTTCTAAACCTGACTAATAGAGAGAAACAGTCTCTGAAAATATTTCCAGAGCTGAAATGATGACTTGAAAATGTTTTTTTACATAAAATGCATAGACTATTTTGATAATGTATTGGTCCTATCTTTAGGACTTACACCAAGCATTACCTGGTGCCAGTTTCTTAGCTGGGAGTAAGTTTGTTTTTGTTTAATCTCATCTCATCTCTTATCTCATCTCATGTCAGCTGCCGGACAGACTTGGTAAACCCAAACGTGTGGTGCGGGTGAACTGGGAATGTATGCCTGAGGCCCCTGTCGACAAGGTCTTTAACTCCCACCTCTGGAAGAATTTGTCATGCATCAATGGATGCAGGCCATGTTCAAAGCCTCTGTTGTGGAGACAGCTGCTAGGAGTTGTGATCAGAAGGTCGTCGGTATCTGATGTGGCAGCAGCCTACTGCTTCCTAAGAAGGAAGCTGTCAAGCTGAAGAAAGATGTCTTTCAGACTTGCTTGGCCCAGAGGTCTCCTGAAGCAGCAGACAGTTACCGGGAGGCCAGAAAGGCTGAGGCTTCGGTGGTCACAAAAAAAAAGCCTAAGTGTGGGAGGAGTTATATAGGGACCAAATGGCTTGTAACAATGACCCCATACCCCCCCACCCCCCCCCAGGCCACTTAAGCCTCTGTGCCACTCAGTCTATTAATGTCTTCCATAAACGGTATTGATCTTAAGCCACACTCCACTTACTAAATTTCATTACAGGTGAATTACTTTGGTTCTATTAAATAAATATGAACAATAAAATAAACGATGGAAGCTAAGCAATATTAAGTTTCAGTGCTAACTGTCAAGGACAGGTCAAAGTGCTGTGTAAACATATATCTGAATGAAGGAATCTCTATTCTCCTTTCTTCTAGTTTCTTTCTCCCTCTCCTCGTCTTAAGAGACTGCTGAAGAAAATCCACAATGAAGACCTTGAGCTGAGATTATTTCATCTAACAAATCCTAATTGCATTTTGCATCAATTGTTTAAACAATTTGCATCAAAATGGCTCTATAGTCCAAAATAGAGCCAAAGAGGATTCAAACTGTTTAAACCCAGAAAAGAAGAGGACCTAAAGTTGAGCCCTGTGGGACAACGCAGCTGATATCTGCATGAGAAGAGGTGGAGTTTATAATTATTTGAAGTTTGGATTTAAATGGAAGACCTGAATCGATCACTGTCTGAGCCAAGTCATGAAGACAGTTTAACAAAATCAAATAGTTAGAAAGTTATTTTAAGATCTGGTAAAATTATATATCATTAAGAGTTACCTATGTGTGCTGTTACAAAACATAATGTGTGTGTTAGAATAGAATAGAGCAGTCTCTTACCAGCCACAGTGACCTTGGCAGTCCGGCTAACAATACTCCCCAGTCCGTCCAGTGTAGCGAGGCACTGGTATTCACCCTCGTCAGGCCGGTGGTGCCGTGAGTGCATAACATTCTGCACCAGCAGCGAGCCATTAGCAAGATGCTGCCGCCGCTCGTCCACCACTGTACTCAGCAGCACGCCGTCCTTACGCCATGTGATGGTGGGAGGTCCTGCCACTGCATCGGACTCTGCTTGGCAGTCGAGTTGCAGCACACCCCCTCGCACCGTCACCGTGTCCTGAGGCTCCTGGGTGAAAGTAAAGTCCACAAAACCTCCAAGACTAGATGAGAAGGAGGAGGAGGAAGATGAGGAGGCGTCTGAGGCTATGGGAGGAGAAGAGATAACAATGACTTTATGCATAAAAACACAAGGTCACTGAGAGACGTTATTCATTAATGCGTGAATACACACCACTAACATAATAATAATTGAGATGATAAGGACCTTTATGTGTCTCCTGCAATATTGTATTATGTCTCAATTACCACAAATGGGAGTCATTGGGGGCTGACAGCTGATTTTTGCCCCAGGGCAGATTTGGCCATGGCTGTAATGGTAGTGGAATATAAAAAATGTTAGACAATAAAGATTCCCAGTGAATTCCTGAGGATGAACCAATCAGATGCCAGCGACAACTGTACGTGACTAGTAAGGGAAAACACACACTGGCCAAAACATCTCCCACTGATGTTGCCATAAAGGACAATTGCTAATTAGTATTTTCCCTGAATCAGTAATTAAATGGGGCCAGTTTCTATCCTCTCACTATTTGTCTAACGAACAATAAGGGACACATACAGTATACTGTCCCTGCTCCGGTGTTTACATGACTAAAAACAGTACCATGTATCCAAATGCTACCATAGCTGAATAAAATGAAAGTAACCTGGTAAACGCTCCCCCTGTGGTACAATGCCATGGTATGAAAAAAATAAATCTAATGAGCAGCCACCTCTTGTCCATATTGATATGAATTCAGGTTCATCCCAAACAAGTCTGTTTCTTCATTAGCTAATGTGACTAAAGTCACAGCACCACATTCTGCTGCACACTTCATATGAACATGACACTGTTATATAATGATTATTTGTATAATAACAATGGATGAAATAACAATGGATGCGGCTGTTGGCAGTGAAAAGGCATAAAAAACCTCACTGTACACTACACCACTACACCTGCTCAGCACCAGGCAATCAAAAGCAGTTAGCAACCAGCCATTATAATGGGAGGTTAGGTACCAAAAGCACTGGCCAACCTCACTGTTCAGTATAATCACATTGAATTAGGATCAATGTGTGAAATTAACCTGATCCTATTTAGTTCACACATAAACTAAAGTTACCATAGTAATGTCATCAGTTGCCTACATTTCCAGACTCCTGTTACCTCCTGTAACAAATCCAATTCTCAATGTCCACAGTTAACTTTTACAAACAAGAAACAGATCATTTATACGATCACTGCAGAGGAACTCTGAGCTTCCTCTTCTGTAGTGTTCTCCTCCACCATGGCACATTCAACTGCAGTAACCGACACATTTCTGTGATGTTTATGTAGAGGAATATGATAAAAATCTATCTCTGGGTTTTGTATCTCCTCTATTTGTGATGTTGTTTTATTTTTCTGTGGTGAAAATCTTGGTCAGATTATCTCATGTAAAACTAGCTTTCTCAGCCATCAGTATTAATGCATTTCCAAGCTAACAAAACTAAGAAATATACTTGTAGATTTTGCAGCAGATCTACATGAACTAAACATCTTTGAAACACAGCCGAATAACACAGAGATCATTAGCATTAAAATGTTCAGATTTATCTTTATCATTTCAATATTTGTGTGGTCATATTGTGGTTGCATGTGCTCATCTTCTCCAACATGAAATAGAACATTTCTCACTGAAACAATCAAATAGTTTTACAGGGGGTCAAACCCACTGCTGACTGACTTGTGATGTTGAACCACAGGTGGAATCAAACCCATAATGCTTATCTCTGCACGGTTTCAGTATCAAAGCTATATTTTCCTCAGCAAGTGAAGAAAGACTGCAGGTTGTGTTTATTTTCTCATGCTTTTATCTCTTTTATCTCATGTATTTATGTTTTGGCTGATGTATTTTTTTCTATTCGTCATTAGTTTTGTCAGACGTGTCTCGTCACAGCCGAGAACATGACTTTTACCTCTGGCCTGTAGCGCTTCGCTCTGCAGGAGAACTCCAAAGCCACATCAACCAGTTGTATTCTCTGTTTTTATGTGTTTATATTTCGATTAATCTCGCAAAAGGCTCTGACAGCGGCGAGCAGCCGCGTCTCTTCTCTAGTCTATAATGTTCACGCTACTAAGACGTCTTTCATACTGATCAGAGAGGCAGTTTGTTCGGTCAAAGCCGCCGTTCAGCGTCTTTGTGTTTCCTGGAAATACTGAACAGAGACTCCAAACAACCTGAAGTCACGTCATTACGGCACAAAATCGACTTTGAAGCGCAGCAGATGTTCTTCTTTTTGTTTTGGATTTTACTGACGTTCCTTTTAAAGCTGCTCCTGCAGGGAAACACTGATCAGACACACATCAGCTCTCTGGGTCTATGCCCGACTGCGACAGGAACTAACAGAGGACACTCATAAAAGTCATTCATTAATAATGACTGGGTGTTTCCTTTCAACATAGCTTTGTTTTGTTTTTTCCTTCTTCCAATAACAGATCAGAACCCAGAACCAGGATTTAATAAGAACCAGTATTGATAAGCACAGGGCCCCTGCACTAAAAATCTCTAGTTTCTTTTAATTATTTGGATTTCAACTAAAACTTGAAGTCTCACATTACTTTCGTCTCAATTGTCCCCATATTTAGTGACAGATTAACTGTGTACCTCCTGACATATGGAGAATTAAATATGATCTATTCGTAAAAATACTCAAAATGATCAAATAAAACAGAAATAAAACATTTGTTTAAAGCTTTAGAGTTTTCTGACACTTTCACAGCATTTCAGTTTGTTTAACTGATTTAAGACACGATGATTGAGATGAGACATTGATTACAGCGACCTCAGAATATTTGTCTGTCTCTCTAGACATTTCACCTTGTGCTGCTGCAGCCTTTACGCTCATGTGACAGCGTTCCGTTCAGTTCAACAGTGATACAGAAGTGTTACAGGGTAAGGCTGCTGTTGTGACTTTAACATAAATGTGACATGGTGCTTATTCAGACAAGAGACTGACATGAACGTAACGGGCTGCATGTCTGCGGACCCATAAAACAAAGTGTCTACAAGCCGATTCCAGGAATTCAGTTCTGCCGGAGAAATACAGTCCTTCATTTTATTCTATTTTAATTCTTTTTGGATTCAAGTAAAGTACTAATTTAAATATATGTTGTATTGAATGTAAGAAATGACTCCACCTTGTTATTTTTGTGACAATAGAGAAAATACAGTGGGTACGGAAAGTATTCAGACCCCTTTACATTTTTCACTCTGTTTTATTGCAGCCATCAAAAATCAAAAAAGTTCATTTTATTTCTCATTAATGTACACTCAGCAGCCCATCTTGAAAGGAAAAAACAAAAATTTTTGCAACTGAAATATCACTTAGTCATAAGTATTCAGACCCTTTGCTCAGTATTGAGTAGAAGCAGCCTTTTGAGCTCGTACAAGGCAAGGCAAGGCAAGTTTATTTATATAGCACCTTTCATACACGGATGCAATTCAAACTGCTCATGTACAGCCATGAGTCTTCTTGGGAATGATGCAACAAGTGTTTCACACCTGGATTTGGGGATCCTCTGCCATTCTTCCTTGCAGATCCTCTCCAGTTCCGTCAGGTTGGATGGTGAACGT